>JAIUZE010030503.1:0-25238 GCA_022085475.1 Heliosperma pusillum | reverse complement strand
TTTTTAAAGCAACTTTGAGCAACATATTTATTATTTTTCGCGTTTTTTTTTTCAAAAGCAGGTCGTGCATCAATTATTATCAATCGCTTGAGTGAAATACGTTAGTGGATAATAGTACATCATTATAAGCTTACAATTCTTTAACGGGAATCTGTGTGAGTTATATTGTACTTTCTTATTAGCGTAAGATAGTATAGAGTATTTAGCGATACTCACCTTGAATTATAATCATAGTGTTGATTATACGAGTGGGTTGATAATTTTTGTAATCCGTGGAAAGGTACTAAGAATTATTAATCGAGAATAGTGGACGTAGGTTTCAACGTGTGAAACTGAACCACTTCAAAAATCGTGTGCCTCTCTCTTATCTCTTTACTTTTCGTAATTTCGTTACTTGCGCTTACTTTGATTAATTAATTAGTTGGTTTTAGTTCATAAGATCAAATAATTAATTACATATCATATAAATCGAAAAAGTGGGACTAGTTTTTAATAATCAATTCACCCCCTCTTTCGTATTCGATCAATAGACTCTACAGTACTCCTAATCAGAAATGTATCCCGTTGTAGATGGTAAGGTACCTTAGGATCCAGTGACTGTTTCCTTTACCTATTCCATGTCTGGCGGTAGAGAACCTCCATCAAAACTCGTGGTCAAGACAAGCCCGGTAGATAATTCTATGAGAAACCTAGACTAGCTCTTTGGTCCCATGCTAATGACGGAAGGCAAGCCTACTCCCCACAACAATACCTCCTCTCGAAAAGAAAATAAAAAGGACTGACCTATTCTAACAAAGAATTGTTAGTAACCCTAATTGATTGGCGAAGCCCAAATGCAAACGTTTCAACATGTACTCAGTTGCAACCCGAAGTGTTGTTTCGAAATAAAAAAGGAAAGAAGAAGAAAAGAAGAAGAAGAAAACAAAAATAAGAATGAATAAGAAAAAGAAAAAGAAAGAAAACAGGAAAAAGAAGATGTCAAGGTTGAGTGTCGAAGTTACAAGAACCATCAGACATATGAACCCTACGCCAAAGTACCCGTAGTCAAAGTTTATGGGCGAAGCCAAACCCTTATCTTGCAACCTTTCTACCCCTAAGTCCTTCTCGAGACAGTTACAAGGAATTGTCTGAAATTTTGAGAATCATCTCACTTGTGTCGTTACACAAAGCCTTCAGGGTCCAGACATGAAAATTTGAACCACATTGTTTTACCAACTCTTTTACACTCATTTTTGTCAAACCTGAGACACCTTTACCAACCACAATGAAAGCCATAACTCATTGTCCTTAACACCACAAAACAAACCTTCACCAATATTCAAGCCCTTTGTTGCCAAGCTCCACATCCCAGAAATCACAGCCTACTACACCAACCATGGACACGGGATTTGACGGTACCTTACAGGCTAGAACGGGATACAATATGATGGCAAAAAATGAATAAGCCCGCTGAAAAGAAAGAGGGCGGAGGCAAACGATGGTAAAACCCGCTAAAAAGAAAGAAGGCGGAGGCAAAAAACGATCAAACCCTCTAAAACGAAAGAAGGCGGAAGTGACAGATGAACGATGGTGTAGATGACGGTTCCTGATTAGCAAATGATGGAAGTAATCTTTAGCTATCTAGAAGCGATAGCTCAAGAATTATACCCATAACGAGTCAAGTTTTGAATTAAAATTCTGTATACATTTACGGATTTTATCTGAAGGTAGCAGGCCACGCCCACATTGATTTTGGGTCGAAAGAGTCCGAGTCGCATTTGAAAATGCAAGTCGTTTCTACCCATCACATTCTCAAAATTTTTCAAACATGCGAATTTTCCAAAATGAGGATCGATGATCCATTTTCAAAATCGAAGCTCGGTCGATGACCTGTCCATGATTTCAAAGATATTCAAAATGCGGGCCGATGACCCATTTTCATATCAAAATGCGGATCGATGATTCATTTTCAAATCAAAGCTTGGTCGATGACCTATCCTTGTTTTCCAAATATCCAAAATGCAGATCGATGACTTATTTCAAATCAAAGTGTGGGTTGATAATTTTTGTAATCCGTGGAAAGGTACTAAGAATTATTAATCGAGAATAGTGGACGTAGGTTTCAACGTGTGAAACTGAACCACTTCAAAAATCGTGTGCCTCTCTCTTATCTCTTTACTTTTCGTTATTTCGTTACTTGCGCTTACTTTGATTAATTAATTAGTTGATTTTAGTTCATAAGATCAAATAATTAATTACATATCATATAAATCGAAAAAGTGGGACTAGTTTTTAATACTCAATTCACCCCCCCTCTTTCGTATTCGATCAATAGACTCTACAGTACTCCTAATCAGAAATGTATCCCGTTGTAGATGGTAAGGTACCTTAGGATCCAGTGACTGTTTCCTTTACCTATTCCATGTCTGGCGGTAGAGAACCTCCATCAAAACTCGTGGTCAAGACAAGCCCGGTAGATAATTCTATGAGAAACCTAGACTAGCTCTTTGGTCCCATGCTAATGACGGAAGGCAAGCCTACTCCCCACAACAATACCTCCTCTCGAAAAGAAAATAAAAAAGACTGGCCTATTCTAACAAAGAATTGTTAGTAACCCTAATTGATTGGCGAAGCCCAAATGCAAACGTTTCAACATGTACTCAGTTGCAACCCGAAGTGTTGTTTCGAACTAAAAAAGGAAAGAAAAAGAAAAGAAGAAGAAGAAAACGAAAATAAGAATGAATAAGAAAAAGAAAAAGAAAGAAAACAGGAAAAATAAGATGTCAAGGTTGAGTGTCGAAGTTACAAGAACCATCAGACATATGAACCCTACGCCAAAGTACCCGTAGTCAAAGTATATGGGCGAAGCCAAACCCTTATCTTGCAACCTTTCTACCCCTAAGTCCTTCTCGAGACAGTTACAAGGAATAGTCTGAAATTTTGAGAATCATCTCACTTGTGTCGTTACACCAAGCCTTCAGGGTCCAGACATGAAAATTTGAACCACATTGTTTTACCAACCCTTTTGCACTTATTTTTGTCAAACCTGAGACACCTTTACCAACCACAATGAAAGCCATAACTCATTGGCCTTAACACCACAAAACAAACCTTCACCAATATTCAAGCCCTTTGTTGCCAAGCTCTACATCCCAGAAATCACAGCCTACTACACCAACCATGGACACGGGATTTGACGGTACCTTACAGGCTAGAACGGGATACAATATGATGTCATAAATGAAACCTTCGAGTGTGTACACACAAATATTATTGACTACGTTTATGCACCATTTATCGAAATACGTCCGATTTGATTTCGCCCCACGCGAATACGTAGGCAGTCCTTTAGAAATAAGGATTCAACCATCCGAAATAGAAAATTTCACCCCTTCATCTTGTCGATGTCAGGGGATCCCTTATGCGCAAAACCACAAATTGTTTACGGGTCTTAACCAAATATTTAAATGAACCCACCTTTGTTGAGTCAGTCTTAGTACTCGGTTTGGGCTAAGATAAAGATGTAGACTCACGATGAGTAGTTGTCAAGTCTTGTAACAATTTTTAGCTGACGATGTAGGCAAAGATGTTTGGTCACCCACGCAGAACATTGGGTCCATTTTCTAAGTGGATAAGAATTTGTGTCGAGAATCGAAAAAAAATATGAAAGCCTGCTTAAAAGAAAGGAGGCGGCGGCAAAAAATGAATAAGCCCGCTGAAAAGAAAGAGGGCGGAGGCAAACGATGATAAAACCCGCTGAAAAGAAAGAAGGCGGAGGCAAAAAACGATCAAACCCGCTAAAACGAAAGAAGGCGGAAGTGATAGATGAACGATGGTGTAGATGACGGTTCCTGATTAGAAAATGATGGAAGTAATCTTTAGCTATCTAGAAGCGATAGCTCAAGAATTATACCCCTAACGAGTCAAGTTTTGAATTAAAATTTTGTATACATTTACGGATTTTATCTGAAGGTAGCAGGACACGCCCACATTGATTTTGGGTCGAAAGAGTCCGAGTCGCATTTGAAAATGCAAGTCGTTTCTACCCATCACATTCTCAAAATTTTTCAAACATGCGAATTTTCCAAAATGAGGATCGATGATCCATTTTCAAAATCGTAGCTCGGTCGATGACCTATCCATGATTTCAAAGATATTCAAAATGCGGGCCGATGACCCATTTTCATATCAAAATGCGGATCGATGATCCATTTTCAAATCAAAGCTTGGTCGATGACCTATCCTTGTTTTCCAAATATTCAAAATGCAGGTCGATGACTCATTTCAAATCAAAGTGTGGATCGATGATCCATTTTCAAACCAAAACTCGGTCTATGAGCCATTTAAAATCGAAGCTCGGTCGATCACCCATTTCAAATCAAAGCTCGGTCGTTGACCCATTTCAAATCCAAGTTCGGTCGATGACCCATTCGAATTTTCAAATCTCAAAATGTTGTTATGTGAATTGCGTGCTATATGAATTGTGAAAAAGTTGCACGGTATGCTCCAACTGAAGGCTCTATCGCCGTCGGCTCCAGAAACCCATTATGAAACAGAAAGGATGACATCCACAGCAAAATGCTCCCAAGAAATAATAGCTCCAACGAGCACCAATTCGATGAATCATTCCCTGAGCGGAACCTCGGATTTGATAATTATTCCTCCAACATAATGCAAATCTTGTCTTTATTCAAATGAATAATAAGATATTAATATTTGGGCCGAAGCAGCATAAAGCTACATGCCGACGAGCTCGAACTACGATACGGGGTTTGATTCCGATAGAAACGGATAAGTAGGCGCATAAGGATAAGGCCCAACCCCGCTTTTGATTAAAACAACGATGTTGTGGGTTGATGACCAATGTATATGACGAATACAACGATGTTGTGGGTTGATGACCATTATTGCAAAAGCGACGAATGAATTATGGCATCCAGAACCGTGTTCAGACATGTCTCCTTGTCTTATGGCTGGTGAGCTTATATACGCAGGTCTAACAGACCCTAAATGACCCACAGAATGCTCAGGTCGGTAGACTTGGGGTATACTTTGACTTTTGCTTTGTTTAAGCCTAAGTCAAAGTGGGGGGCTCTGTAGATACCCGTATTCGTCGATACAAGCATTTATAGAAATCCCGCCAAACACCCGATGATAGGACGACATGTATTTCATGTTCGACATTGTCATTAATTGTGGTTCGTTTTACGATGTAGAATGGGCGACGTTATTGTATTTTAAATGAGATTTAAAATCAATTTCCGTATCGAATAGATTCGTTTTTAATTCGTTTTAAAAATCGAGTCTTCATATATTTTATTGAAAATAAAATAAACAGCTTTTTAAACCCCGCTTGAAAAGTCAACTTTGAATTTTTTTTACCGTCTCATTTTTGTTTAAAACGATGTTTATAAACGCTAGTTTGCGACGGTCTTTTAAGCTCGTTTTGGAGCTGATTTGGGCCCGATCTTCGATACAATTTCGACCCAACCTCACCCTCTCTTTTTCTTGTGTTCAAGCCCCCTTACTAGCACTTCCCAACCCCCATTTTCGAGCCTCTAAACAGCCCCCTAACCCACGACACGAACAACCCAGCCGACCCTGTTTCGCGCGACGTACAGTTCACCAAAACAACCCTCAAATCGACCCCTATTCGACTACCCATTAAATATAAAACATAACCATGTATCCTACCCACATTTAGCTACCTTAACCTCCAAGAAAACCCCTCCCCAAACCCTAGAAACAACCGAGTATGCAGCGACAATTCACCATATGCAAAACTGCTACTTCCTTCTTCAAACCCTATTTTAACCCTTAGCACTTTCTTAAATCTTACACATAAGAACATCTCAAAACCAACCCTAAAAAAACCCTAAAACACCTCCAAAACAGCCACACCAAAACAGAGTACTCTGCTCTCTTTCAGTTTTGCAGCAGCAACTATGAGAACGTTTTTCTCCTAGCACCGACCTCTTATAAATACAAATAATACCGTTTTTAAAAAATAATCTTTTTTCTCTTTCCAAAACATCCTTCCAACCAAAGTTTCACCGTGTAACGAAGAATTTACGGGCGATTAAAGATCGCTGCGCACTTTAGTTTTGAAAAGAGATTTCAGATTGTGTTTTCGTCGGCTTTTATTTGTTTATCATTGATTTACCGCTCCATGTTAGTAATTCGTGATGTGTTCGCTATTATCGTCGTCAAAATATTAACAAAACGAATTAATTCGTGAGATCATTTATGTATGTTGATGCTGTTTTATTCGTCATAGTTCTTGGCTTTGTGTCATTAATTTGGTACGTAATCGTTATTGTTTTCATTTAACATGAATAGATAGAATTAGCTTTTCAAATTGAGTAGTTTGGCTTGTATCTTGTATTGCTCTACTTATGTTACGTATGTTATAACGAGTTTATTGTCGTGTTAGAGTCGTAGTTCATATTGTATCATAATTTATGCGTTTTAATCATATGTCGTAGCGGAAGTGAGTCTGTTTTGTGGTCACTCGATCGAGTATTTGACATACTCGATCAAGTCGGGTTGATACTCGACTGAGTATAGTGGTACTCGATCGAGTATCCTCTCGCCCGTGTTGTCTTAACTCTGCCCCATAGTCACTCGACCGAGTATAGCAGTACTCGATTGAGTGACCTTGAGACAAACGCGTTTCTTGTTTATTTCTTAACCTATTTTCATATGAACATCGAGTATTGTCTTGTTTACGTCTTGTATCTTATAATTAACCACTAACGTTCGTTATTCTACCTTAGCTTATGCTATGAGTAAGACACTTCTTTCCTTTCTTTTTTTGTTTAGATTAGATAGTTTGAATGAACCTTCACATGCTAAACAACTTTGACAAAGTTTAAATTGCATTAAACGACATAGGATGGATGTCACTTGTTAGGGTTTAATCGCATGATTGCATTGCATATGACACGTCTCGAAATAGTCATTCATTTTGTTTAGTAGAGACCGTTTTGTAACGGGCGGGGTTAGGTGTTCTTTTAATGACATTAAATTAACTTCTTAACACGTAACCTCACACGAACTCATTTTCTCTAAAACTTGGTTTCTAAATTCCATGTAAAAATTTAGTGGCGACTCTTTCAAAAGCTTAAAGCTAAAAAATGTGTTTTACGAAATAAAACCGTTTTGCGTGGATCGATTTCCCTCATTCACAATTTGGCGACTCCGCTGGAGATAGTGAAGCTTGAAAAGCAAATGAATGGTTATTAGGAGTACTTGTCATATTTTTTTATGTTAATCATGCATAAACCCATTGAGACTTTATGATTTCGGCCATTTTCTCCTTAGGGTTCGTCCCGTGATAGGAAAATGACGTCCACTGTGTCTGATTTATATATCATGGTGATTCGTGGAGGTTGGCAGATGTAAACATGTCATTTTGCTACAAGCTATGACGAGTATATTGGTTCCCCGAAAAAGCGATTTCATTGGCATGACCCCTTTTTTAGAAGACCGACCGAGACTTTGAAGAGTCTAACTCATGCATTGCATCCCTAAAATGCGAATGACTACAAGCTATGCGAATGCCGTGTCGTGTTTTCAAAATCATGTTTTCAACTCGTCCCATTTTCAAAAATTCGATCCACGTCTCGAAAATTTGAGTCACTACCCACCCATATTTTCGAAAAAAGCCCAATTAGGATTAGAATAATCCCAATTTTTTTTTCGAATTACCTCTTTTGAAAAAAGAACGTGTTTTAAGTTGAAATGCTGCTCGATTAGGATTAGAATAATCTGTTTTTTTTTCCGATTTACCTCATTTGAAAAAAGACCTATTTTCAAGCTGAAATGCTGCCCAATTAGGATTAAAATAATCCCAAAAAATTTCGAATTACCTCTTTTGAAAAAAGAACATGTTTTAAGCTGAAATGCTACCCATTTAGGATTAGAAAAATCCCGAGTTGTTTTCGATTTACCTCTTTCGAAAAAAGACTCGTTTTAAGCTGAAATGTTGTTAAATTAGGATTAGAATTATCCCAGTTTTCTCGATTTACATCTTTTAAAAAAAAAGATCCATTTTTCAAGCTAAAATGCTGTCGAATTAGGATTTAGAATAATCGCGAGTTTTCTCGGTTTAACTCTTTTGAAAAATGATCCATTTTCAAGCTGAACTGCTGTCAAATTAGGATTAGAATAATCCGAGCTTTCTCGATTTACATCTTTTGAAAAATGATCCATTTTCAAGCTGAAATGTTGTCGAATTGGGATTAGAATAATCCCGAAATTTCTTTTGAAAAATGCCTCTTTTGAAAAAAGAATTCGTTCTAAGCCAAAGTGCTTCCAAATTAGGATTATAATTTTTTTAACCCAAAACCAAGCCATTTTAAGCCGGCGTGCTGCCCGTTTTAATTCTCGTTTTAGTTATTCAATCCTCTTTGATCTCAAATGTCAAATAAACCGTTTCCCAAACCTAACCCAAACCCAGAATCGAGTTTGAGTCAGTCGGGTGAAGTTAGACTAGTTAGGTGTGTTAGTCCAACCTTGTTTGGTTAGACCACATGTCAAGTGAGTCACCCAAATCGATCTTTGGGTCTGCGTCATGAATGTCGACTAGTGGGTCCAAGTTAGTCCATAAAAAACGTCCTAAGTAGACCATCTAGACGTTTGTCAAGAGCCCAAGAGCCATGTTTGGTTCAAACACGGGCTAGTCACACCGAGTCTATGTCTATGTCGAGTTCTAGCCATGTATAGGTTTGAGAACCATTTGTAGTCATGTTCGACCCAAAATGAGTGGGGCAGATTGCTCACTTTTCGGATCTAGATCCAATGTCGAGTCTCGAAGAGTCTATCGTATTATTTGTGTGTTGAGTCCTAATTGTGCAGGGGATTTTGATTCGGTAACTAACACTCACTCGGGGTTGTTTTGTAGAAAGGCGTCCTCAAACCCATCAGAAAACCATGGAAGCTGTAGTCGAAAAGCTCTTGGGACACCTTGAACAAGTGCTCATTCGTTTGGGGTTGTTTTACTCATTATTGTACACTATTGTACACTTTTACCCTCCTCATTTTTACTCATCCCTTTTCTCTAATGTGTTGCATTTGTACTGCATAACCAAAAGAAAAAAAAAAGTGAAATCATGTAGTAGGCGTAGTACAACCCAACCCCACCCCTCCCTACCAAATCCCCACCATCACCACCAACCTATATTTACTCTCCGAGAGCCCTCCAGTCCACCCTCTGCTGGACCACCACCCGGTCTCTCCATCGAACAACCCCTTCCACCACGATCTACCTCCTTATCCTACCACCGTTGTCCACTTAGTGTCTCTTTCTCCGGCACACCACTGTCGTTCACTTGTTGTTCATTGTCGCCGCATCCCACCACCACCCATCAACCCCAAATTACCACAAAGTCACAACCCTAAAAAAACTTCAAATTTGTTATAAAAATCGTAAAAGAAAGAAAAACATCGCATTGATTGATGATTTGAAATTAACGAACTAAAAACTTATTCTACCGGGCAAATTATCATCCAAAATCGAAGAGATTGATTTGGTAAAGTTGTTTATTACACGGTAGTAATTAAAAAAACTAGCTTTAGAATGCCTTTTGTTACTGTAAGGCTATGGAACGGAAAATAATGTGAAAAATGTATTAAAAAGAGTAAAAAACGTACTGCTAAAATAAAGGGACTTGCTAAATAATGCGCATCATTTTACTCAATCCCGCACATTTTTTTTCCTTTATTCCGTGTATATTCCTCTCATTTTTCACTCACCAAGAGAAAAACAAGAGAGAGAAAAAGGAGAGAATGAAAAAAAAAGAAAAAAAAGAAAAAAAGAAGAGAAACGCAGTAGACCAACACCAACCCCAACAACCCCTCCCCCACCCCATTCCTACCACCCCTAGCCGCCCCTACCTCGACGCTGCTCACATCTCCCTGCCCCCGTACCCGTGCCCACGATCCTCCCCCACGCCGACCAAAACAACCCCTCCCTGCGTATACGACCTTTCCCACTGAATATTAATCGCATCAACCTCCAACGACCAACTGCGTTTTCCGACCACCCAAGATGCGCATTCTGACCACCCATGATGCGCCTTACGACCACGCTACTCCGGTCTGTTTGACAGCACCACAACCTCCCCTTAAACAACCCGATTTTAATTGTAATCGACATCAATCCAAACCCTAATTGTAAAAAAGCATTAATTAAATCTCGATTAAATAACGTTATTTAAAAAGTTGTTGATAAATCGGAAAAACTACACGTAATATGTGCGAATAACAATCCATTATTGTCGAACTATCAAGAAATTGGTTAGACTTAGAGAGAGAAGGGAGAGAATTCTTTTTAATTTTATCTTTTAAGACAAAGGGCAATTATAGAATATCAGGGGTAACAATGCACGGGATTTTTAGTAAACCGATGCGCGGGATTTAGAAATTACGAAAGTAAACTACGAAACAATAAACCCAGCATAAAACTTTCCAAAATTCGGTTAAGAACCGTCATAGAACTTTCCAAACTTTGCATAAAAAAAAAATTTCCAATATTTCCCCCTCAACAAATAAAAAAAATTAAAAATACTTTCCAAAAATTGGATTAAAGTGACCGTTAGGTATGTATTACGCGCAAATGATCCAGCTTGGCCGAAATCAAACCTAACCGACATACAAGTATACAACAACACCTTCTTTCTACGGAGTATATATTAACATCCCCTGTTCTCTTCATCTTCACTTTTATTCACTCTTTAATTTCCCATTTCAATCACACCCAATTTCAAAAAACAAACCCTAATCCCAAAAAAACCCCATCAAAATCAATTGCAAAAATCACGAATCATTATAATCAATCATGGGTTATCAACAAGATTCATACATCATACCCCAAATACAATTCACCCTTCTTCAAAAAGATCAATCTTCATCTTCTAATTCTAATTCGTCATTACTCGACCCACAAATTCACGTTGAATTCAGCTTGAAAGATTATATCTTGGTTGCGTCTGATTCAAGTAATTCATTCTTGAGTACCAGTGACCCACCTCTCAAGTTAGAAACAATGGCGTTACTTCTTCATGATAACTTCTGTTACAAGGAAACTATTTGGATGGCTATGACTTGCCTTGGTGTTCAAGATAGGTTTATTAATCAAGTCGTTGAAGAGCTTGAAGTCAAAGTTGGTGACTTGTTCACTAATTTCAGTGATTATGTTGTTAGTCATCCAGGGCTTGTTGTTAATCAGTTCTTTGTTCATGCCCGGGTTGATATTATTCGGGTTAAAACCGGGTTGTCGGGTTCTCAAGATGATGCTGATGTTGGCGGGTTCAAGGGTTGGGCCTGGGCGTCCCGGGAATATCCTGTTCAATGGCTTGAGTAAAATTAAGAAATATTCTTCACTGGAGAATATATGTGGGTTGACAAGTTTAATTAGGGTTTGATTATTGAGTTTTAAAATCTCAATTGTGAATTAATTAATTTCTGTAGATGAGTTTAATTCTGAACTTTCATTAGGGTTTGATTAGTTGTTAGTAAGTTTCAATTAACTTCATTGGAGAATATTTGTTGATTAGTTTGTAATTTTCAGTTTAATCTCAGTATGTGTTTGGCCTTATTTTTTGAAGTGTTTTTAGTCATTAAAAACTTAAACATGGTCAAACATCCATTTTTTGCAACCTAGAAACTACTTTTAATAAACTCAAAAGTCAACTTTTGGTGCTCAAAAGTAGAAGCACCAATTTGGTGCTTCTAATTTTTACTTCTTCTTTTGTAATCTTTAATATATAAATGATAAATTTGTATTTGATAAATATTTCAAAAAAATAAAATAAGTACATTTTCATTTATGTTTTTTCATTCTCTACAAATAGAGACCCATTTTGATATACATTAATCATAATATTTTCATTGTGCATTTTCTCAAGCAAAAAAACTCATTTTGAAAAATACTTGTGTAAAATGATAGCCAAACACTTGCTATTTTTTCAAAAAGTAACTTTCTAAAAAACTCATTTTCAAAAGTACAAATTGTTTCTAAAGAGTTAGGCCAAACATGCTCTCAATTTACGAATTTCTTACGGCTATGTAATGGAAAAAAATTTATCAATGAATGAACGATTGCTTGAAAATATTTGTATTTCTATTTGCGGGTTGTCTCATTGAAGACGGGCAGTATCCGTCACAAGCAGCTTGTGACGGATAGTGCTCGTCTTCAATGAGAATTTGTGTTCTATTTGAGTTGACAATATTTGTTCATTAACTAAGAGAAAAAGGATTACATGCAAATGCGGCCTTTTAATTTAGCGAAAACATTAAGACGGGTACTATAAAAACAATTTCCAGTGCCTCAGTATAGCATAAAATTTGATCAGAGGCCTTGATCATGTATAAATACGAGTTATTCTTACCAAATGTGTTCCTTCCCCCTCCCCTGCCCTCTGGATTACCATTCTTGCCTTGATAGCCTCTTTGATCATGCACTCATATAGGGTGTTTGTATCTCGGTCACTATCAATAGCAACGGCCAGTACCATGATTGATACCAATGACATTAAGGAGTCGGAGGGATTAAGAGACAGCTTTGTTTTCTCGATTCTAATAGCACCGGCCACCAGGAGCATTCTGTTAATCCAATGAATATTCCGTGCTGTGCTTAGTAAGAATGTTACTTTTTTCGCTTGTGATCGAATTTCAACTTCCTTCCACCCCCAAAAGGAGTAATAAAGCTACAGCAAGTAAAATGATTTGATGTCCACATCTACAAACAAGCTAGATTAATACAAGGGTGCACGCATGAAGCTACGACAATACTCCCCAATTCGGTCAACAATTGATAATTAATTAGTGGAGATTACACTGCATTTCACTCTAGATGAGATCAACCCTGTGTAAACCTGTACAAGTGATTAGGCTACAAAGCTATACTAAGGTTCTCATGAAAGTTGGTTATATTAGGCTACAAAAATTGGCTTTTAGTTAAATCCTCGTCCAGTTATGCTCCGTATATCTTAATTGGGCTCGTCCAATCTATTTTAGTATGATATATTGCTCCAAATCATGCACCAAGGTTGCAAGTTAGTACAGAAGATAGATGGGAGTCGGAAATCAGATCAGAAGTACAAGGGGGGGCAGGCTTGAAGCTACGACAATACTCCCCAATTCGGTCAATTGGGTTTGTACTCGATTATTGATTTGTTGGAATTTTGTTTCCAACAGAATTTTCATAGCACAATCCATACAGTGTGAAGAAATCACAATTGGAGAGCAGCTGCCCATGAATAAGTAATGAAATCAAGATGGTCTTCACAGATATCAACGATCCTCCAAGAACAAATCTTCCTATCCCCCATTCAAAAAGGAAGCTCTTAATAGACCTTGATTGGGTGCTTTCATGAAGAACGGGTATATAACAAGTTTTGAGACGGTCTTACATGTAATATTAACATAACCCAGATTATAATAATTAAGATCAAACATAAACTAAGACACAAATTCAACACTACTATTGAAATGACGTTTGCAATCCAACGCTACTATTGAAATTTCAACAACTAGAGACATTTCAATTTGTTAAGAGTGTGGATTGTGGAATAGTCTGTGGATTGGACAAGCTATTGAAGTTTCAACAACTGGAGACATTTCATTTAATTTGATATGTACTACTATAAAAACTTAGTCCCATTGCCTCAGTATTAGCATAAAATTTGATGAGAAGCTTCATAAAATAAATAAGTTTCTCTTTCAAAATGTATTCCTTCCCCCTCCTCAAGGTTCTCATTCTTGCCCTGATAGCCTCTTTGATCATAAGGGTGTCCGGATCTCGTTCACTATCAATGGCATCGACCACCATGATGCATACCAATGATTTTCATGAGTTGGAGGTATTAGGAGACAACTTTGTTGAACCTGCATTTCCTACTGAGATTAGTGAGGATCGTTTTCCGCCCGAGAACTTCAACTTCCTTCCACCCCCAATAGGATGTTGCTTTTCCACTAATTCTCCCCCAAATGTATAATTTGTTTAAGCCAGTAATAAGTACTCGTAGTTTTGAATCTTGCTTGTTATGGCGTAATGTAATACAAAAAACGTTTATAAAATATTAGTCGATTTCTTGATTATGGCTTTTTCTGTTGCAATTATTCAATAATACTCGTGAAAGAGTTTCATATAAACATATTAAATACGAATTAATCATTGTCGAATAAAGCTACTATGAACGAACTAACATCGTTAGTTATAGTTAGTTAATTTAGCTCCTGAGTTGGTTACAAAAATAAGGTTGTTAGGGTTGTTAAAAAGTTAGTGAAACTAGTAATCCTACAATCCTCATATATATATATATATATATATATATCTAATATATATATATATATATATATATATATAGAGTCAAGATCCGGTGGAAACGAGCACTCGGTGAAAAAAGTGGAAACGAACTAGCTTTAAAATATAAAAGACATAAATCAAGTGTATAACTGTATGCGGCCAAAAAATCAAAACCCACCATAAATTTTAATGACTAAAATAATCACTAACCCACCCATAACACTCTCAAAACTCAAACTAATTTTTCCAATCCTTCATCCCTGCAATTTAATAAATTTCCTCTCTTCATCATGATTCACCACCATTACCACCACGGCATCACGACCATCACCAGACGCCCTAATTACCACCATGTAGACTTCCCCACGAGCCTTATCTACCCCAACACATCCCTCAATCCTCATCCTTATCAACTACCAACTCGTCGTCGGCTACATCGTCGGAGCAAGTCGCCACCTTGCCTGAGCACAGCGCGACCTCGTCAACGAACGAGATCTGCTTTCGTGGTTCAAACTTAGTAACTCTTTCAAATAGTCTCGGTCCATTCACTTCGTTGTTTTAGCACTGTCAACAATCAGTGATGCCGCTGAGAGTAATGAAGGTTGTCGGCACCGTTGTTTTCTTATTGTTGGTGAAATGGCTCCATGAAATTAATGTACCTAGTTTCTATATTGATGTATCTCAATTCAATTTTAATGTACCTAGTAATTAATTTTGTGTATCTATGACAAGATACATTAAATTAGTGGTTAGATACATAAAAACCGAGTGTAGATACATTGAAATCGACATTAAACCAACGACGTGGAGGAAGTGAGGTAGTCGTCGGCGGTGACTTACAGTCTGAAATTTTCAAGTTCGACCAAAGCTTCCCTGTCCAATTTTGTCAGCCTAACAGCGGCTCGAGTGACGACCAGAGCTCCGGTGGTGTCATCATGTCAAGGAAATAGAGAGGAATATGAAAAGCAATAAAAGGGAAGCACCGACGTCACCGACAGAGAGCGATAAATATAACTCGTGGGTTGTTGTTGTCTAAGTTGATGAGGAAAGGGGAACACCGTTGACGGAGTTCGGCGTCTAGTTTCGACGACGTCTAGTCATGGTCATGGCAGTGTCTGATGGTGGTGGTGGTGAATTGGTGATGGAATGTCACTATGTCAAGGATTTGAGAGGGAAAAGTGTTATGTTTGGGTTTTGTTATTAAGATACTGTAAACGCGTGGGTCAAAATTGACCTTATGTTTGTACAACTAGTTTGTTTTCACTTTTTCCACCGAGTGGTCGTTTCCACCGGATCCTAAATCTATATATATATATATATATATATATATAGATATATATATATTATATTATATATATATATATATATATATATATATATATATATATAGAGCAAAGATCAATTGAGTCCACCCCATTCCCTAGAGTCCTTGAGTCCTATTTTGGACCATTGGATGAAGGAGGATGGGTGGCTGAGATTGATCCTCCAAAAGGGTGATTAATATCACTCTCTCTCTACCCTTAATTAATTAACCACTAATCTATACTAATTCAATATATAAGCTTTTCCACACAATTACTTCTCTCTCATCCCACACAATATCATTCTTACCACACAATCAAACTTCTCTCTAAAAAAAACTCTCCATTTTCTCTCATTTTTCCACCAAACAACATCACTACCAAATAAAACCTAAACCAAATGAAAACCCACAATCACCCTCCGCCGCCGCCCTGCCACCACCCTCCTCCGCCGCCGCCCTGCCACCACCCTCCTCCGCCGCATACTCCCCTCCGCCTCCCTCTTTCTGCCACCACCCTCCTCCACCCCACCTAACACTAGCCGACACAAACCCCACCCCGACCTGGATCTGCAGCCTCCCACCGCCCCCTTGTCTGCCGCCTCCCACCACCACACCACACCAACACCCCTACGTCCTCCTTCCTCCCTCATCTTCTCTCCGACCACCGTCTTCTTCCTCCTGCCGCCAGTCCGCAGTCCTCCCTCCTCTCCTTCATCTTCTTCTCCTCCCTCTTCTCATTTGTTTTTCATTTTATTTTTTTCAGATCTAGTCTTTTTTTGTTCTCATTACTCTCTTCTTCTATTTGTTATTATTTTTTCCTTTTTCTAATTTCTTTTAGTCTTTTTAGATCTAATTTGTCTTTGTGGTGTGTCTTCTTGTTTTTCAGATTTGGATATGAATTTGTGTTTGTGTATGTTTTTTTTTTTTTTCAAATCTGAAAATGGTGTCCATTAAGGATGAATGATTTTTTTTTTTCAAATTTGTGTATGTTTTGATTTTGTGTGTGTTTTTTTTATTCTAGATCTGAAAAAGGGTTTCAAGTAACAATGATTTCTATTAAAGTAACACAAATTTTCTATTAAAGTAACACAAATTCTCTATTAAAGTTACACATTTTATTTATTAAAGTTACATATATCGTCTATTAAAGTTACACATTTTATTTATTAAAGTCACATATATCGTCTATTAAAGTTACACATTTTATTTATTATAGTTACACATTTTATTTATTAAAATTACACATTTTATTTATTAAAGTCACATATGTCGTCTATTAAAGTTACACATTTTATTTATTAAAGTCACACATATCATCTATTAAAGTAACACACAGTATTTATTAAAGTAACACTAGTAAAGTAACATAAAATGACCTTAAAAGTTACACTTGTTGATGTCAGATCTGTTTCTTATTTTAGCTTTTACTCTTGTTTTCATTTTTTTTCCTAGATCTATTTTTTTGTGAGTGTGGGTTGGTTTGTGGTGGTCGGATTACAGTTACACTCATAGAGTATTACAGTTACACTCATAAAGTATTACAGTTACACTCATAAAGTGTTACAGTTACACTCATAAAGTATTACAGTTACATTGTTAGAGTATTACAGTTACATTCTTAGAGGACTATAGTTACACTCATAAAGGACTACAGTTACACTCACAAAGGACTACAGTTACACTCATAAAGGACTACAGTTACACTCTTAAAGGACTACAGTTACACTCATAAAGGACTACAGTTACACTCATAAAGGACTACAGTTACACTCATAGATGACTAAAGTTACATTCATAAATTTGTAGTAAATTACATAAATTCAACATGTAATAAAATTCAAAAAATTTCACTCAAAATGACCTAAAATAACTAAAGTTATACTCGTAAAATATTAAAGTTACACTCGTAAATCATCAAAGTTACACTTGTAAAATGTTAAAATTATATAAATTCAAATTTTTATATACAAAACCGTCTCAAAAAAATTAAAGTTAGACTCGAAAATCAGCAAAGTTACACTCGTAGAATTTTATAATTATATATATTCAAATTATTATAGAGAAAACCGTCTTCAAAATTTAAAGTTACGCTCGAAAAATTAAAGTTACACTCGAAAAGCATCAAAGTTACACTCGTAAGGTGTTAAAATTGTTTAAATTCAAATTTTTACATACAAACCGCCTTAAAAAGTTAAAGTTACACTCTAAAACATTAGAGTTACACTCGCAAGCATCAAAGTTACACTCATAAATCTCAGCAGCTAAAAAGTGCTCAAAAGTGCTTAAAAGTGTTTAAAAAGTGATTAATTTAAAGCTAGAGAGAGAAAGTTAATTAATTAGTGCATAAGTAATTAATTAGTGATAAGTGTATTTTTTAATCTCCCAAATCTCAGCCACCCATCTCCCTCATCCAATGGCTAGGATGAGGACTCAAGGACTCTAAGAATTTGGTGGACTCAATTGAACTAAGCTCTCTATATATATATATATATATATATAGAGTCAAGATCCGGTGCAAACGACCACTCGGTGCAAAAAGTGGAAATGACCATGATAAATCCCACGCGTATCACTTTCTCACAGCCAAACTTCATTTTTATAGTTTCCCCAAATCATATCCCTTTCTACCTTATCATCATCAGCCCACCCAATCACTGTTCATCACCTATCATCGTCACTTACTTGTCGTAGGCACCAACGTTCCGTCCTCATCACCGGTGACGATGGCCAATAACTACGATAAATCGTCGCGTGATGTCCGTCGCAAGTTCGCAACTTCATCATCACCATTACATATCATCGCAACTTAATCCATGTTGTCTCCATCGGCGACGATGGCCAACAACTCCGTCGAATTGTCGCGTGATATCAGAGCAATTTCATCATCACTATCACCGATCAACCGCCGTTGTCGTCGTCGCTTCTAATTCATTGAACACTTTGAAACACCGACAAACCTGGTGCTAGGCCTTTGATCTACAAACTCCGGTGACATCTTTGGTTATTTCAGTGGTGCACAACATGGCTATAAGTAATGTGTTTATATTAAACTTGAGAATTGTGTTTTCTGATGATTTTTTCATTTGAATGCTAGTATTTGGTTTATTATACGTGTAGTCATTTAACATTGATTCCGGCAACTATGAGGCGTGATATTTGTAGTGTTGATTTGGGGATTTTTAAATTTGGGGTTGTCATTATATACGTGTACTTAGGTAGTATATTTGTGTACCTAGAATAATATTTTGTGTAACTAGAATAATATTTAATGTACCTATATAATTCGTATATCAGTATACCTGCAATAGTTTGAAATGTGTCTATGATTTGTTAAAAATAATGTACATAGAATAGAAAAAAGTGTACCTACGACCTTAAAAAATGTATATAGAAATCTGGTAAAAGTGTGTACCCACAGTAGAAAAAAGTGTATAGAATTCTCGTAAAATGCGTACCTACGATAATAAAAAGCGTATGTGAGATTTGTTAAAGAGAAAAAAAAATAGTGTATCCATCATATATGTCAATGTACATATAGGTCGTTTCCACTTTTTCCACCGAGTGATCGTTTCCACCGGATCCTAAATCTATATATATATATATATATATATATATAGATTATGCATTACCCTGCATTTCAGAAAACAAAAATGGTAACCCTATGGTGCATAATTATGCATTACCGTAACCTTTAACTACAATTCCGTCAATTCTACAAGAATCAGCCCTTGCTCCGACCGCACATTCCGACCGCTATTCAAAACGGTCGGTAATAAGATATAGCGACCGACAACGGTCGGTAAAGTAAATATCGGTCGCTAAAAATACCGACCGAATTACAATCGGTCGCTAAAAGGAGAAAACGGTCGGTGAAGGTCAAAAATACCGACCGA
Source organism: Heliosperma pusillum (assembly GCA_022085475.1). NCBI lineage: Eukaryota > Viridiplantae > Streptophyta > Magnoliopsida > Caryophyllales > Caryophyllaceae > Heliosperma > Heliosperma pusillum. The sequence continues at coordinate 5,752 of JAIUZE010030503.1, read as the reverse complement.
TTGGCCGAAATTACCGACCGACTGGCCAATCGGTCGGTAATAACACTGATATGTAAAAAACAAATCCGACCATCCCTCATTCTATTATCACTTACCCATTCTCACTCTAACCCGACGACCCCAAAGACGACACGCCTATACCCGACGACCACCTCCTTCCCACCGCCGACCACCGCCGCTAACCTGCCGCCCGACCACCGCCGACGCCGCCATTCCCTCCTTTCTCAACAACCACCTTCTCTCTTCTAGTTATTTAATAAAGGTATGATTTTCTCTTAATTTTTGTGTTTATAGTTGTTTTAATTGTGTTTATGTTTGTTTTTACCCTTAATTTTATGTTAAGATTTGATTATTTGTTGTTATTTGAATATAATTTAGAGTTGTTTAAGTTAGGGTTAAGATTTGGTTGAATTGGGGGTTTTTAAATATTTGCATTTATGTTAGTATATGTAATTGTTAGTATGTAATTGTTAGTGTATGTTAGTGTTAGTGTTAGTATATGGTTAGTGTTAATTGGGGGTTTTTGATAATGGTTAGTGTTAGTGTTGTTAGTATATGTAATTGTTAGTATGTAATTGTTAGTATGTAATTGTTAGTGTAAGTTAATATATGTAATTGTTAGTATGTAATTGTTAGTGTATTGGGGGTTAAATTGGGGGTTTGTTAATATGTTAGTGTATGTAATTGTTAGTATGTAATTGTTTATATGTTAGTATATGTAATTGTTAGTATGTTCAAGATGTTAGTAGTAGAAATATGTGGTTAGTAGTAGATAGTATTCATGTTGTTAGTAGTAGAAATATGTGGTTAGTAGTAGATAGTATTCATGTTGTTAGTAGTAGATATATGTTGGACTTTGGTTGTGAAATTGAATGTTGGTTAAATTTTTGTAGTTAGAAATTTTATGTTGGTAGTATAATTTGATTAGTTGGTTAAAATTCGTAATACGAATTAGTATTTAGATTGCCTATTTAGTAAGAATGTAGATTGTCTCAATTAGGTGTTGGATTGCCTAATTATGTTATATTTATGTATTTATATAGATTTGTAATGAAGAGGGTTGAACGAGAATGGATGTATGAAAGGGTTGATGCTAGGAAGATGGTTAAGTATGAGTTTGTATGTGGGGTGAATAGTTTTCTTGCATATGTTAAAAGTCGAGATGAATTTAGGAATTCACAACTAATTAGATGTCCATGTGTAAAGTGCAAAAATTTGAAATAACGACCGACCGATTTGCACTATTAGCGATATGAAGATATGAAAAATGATACTCTATTGCAAAGTCGCTTTCGTCTTTAACGCAAACCACGAGGATATGCCCTAATTTGTGTATGGAACCCTAATACAACACTATTACTACTTATTTTAATATGCACAATTATAGCAATTACACTGTAAATGTGCACATATTATGTTATACAGTTGTTGTTTTCTAATTTTTTTTAGTACAAGTTAGATACATGAAAATCCTTATATCTTTTCCTGTCCTTATTACGTGAATTTACCGACTCCATAATTATATTATTTACCCACAAATTTTAACAATGACTCCATAATCTCTTTCTTTACCATCCCTCTCCCTCTCCCTCTCCCTCTCCCTCTCCTTCTCCCTCTACTTCTTTCTTCTACCTTCCACCTTCCCCCTCCATTTATCCTCATTTAATTATAAAATATCTACCCACTCCAAAAAAATGTCGTATTTATTAGATGTTTGCTTACAAAAATTACAAGTGTTTTGTAGTCGGCTCAACATCTTGGGTGTTAAGCCGCCCAAGCCGCTACTGAAGACAACAACATCAGAGCTGTCGTCTTCATTTTGTATATCTGCTACTGCTAAACAAGGTAGTGTCACTCTGAATATCATTGTTATTGTTTTTAATTAGAAATTATCCAGAAATAAAGGGTTTTAATATTCATATGAATAAATAACAGAAATTATCCAGAAAAGGCAGATCAGGAAAGATAAGATTAATTATTATTATTACCTGACAACAACAATCCTTGCACAAATTATCGGTTTTTGTAGAACAATAATGACCACCTTGTTCAGCCATCAACAACATTTTCTCACCCAAATAAGTGAGAAAATATAATTATAAGTGAGTGAAGATAATAAAAGGCTTTTAAATGCGGAATTATTGAATTAATTAAAGAGGGTATCTACTATCTAGAGTAGTGAACTCTTGTTGCAAGTAGCAATGAAGTTACTCCATATATATGTCTAAGTATACCAGATGATATACTTAGTCAAGTAATCAAACAACGTATAGCTGCTTTGACATTAGAAAAGAAGACGATTAAATTTGATGTCATGGGAAATGGGAAGGAGATGATATTACTATTTACTACGGAGTACTACCTTCACGGCTTCACATAATATATAGACCTTAGTAAGTTATTTTCGTAACAATTAAATAAACAATCGGTTCACTATGAGGCAGTCTTACAATAATATATACTTGTTTGTACCCACCAACAAGTTTTACTTGGATTAATTACTTCATTTGCCAACTATTTTGTCTTTGCCATTTATTTTAACTCTAAAACACATATATTTTGTGTAGGTTTTACTTGTACCCGGCAACAAGTTTTGAGTGGCTTTTCCAATTCTGATTCTACTCTCAACCAAGGTTAGTTTATACTCTCTATATCTTATATTTATATATTATTTGTATATATTTTATTCTAATTTTAGATTCTAATTTTAGACTTATTTTCAATAATTCTAACATAGAATTTTATATCATATAATATCGTACTAGTATAGATCCCGCGCTAATGCGCGGTTTTTAGATAGATATATTATACTTCAGAAGTTAACAATTACATCATTGGTATAACTCCATTTGAAATTTAAATTAAAAAGAGGTAGAAAAGATAAAGTTCAACACTTTAACTCGTAATAAGATTGTCATTTTATTGGAAATATTTTGTTAAGTTTATTTTAAAATAAAATATATTGTTATATCATTATATCCATTAATGACGTAATATAAACGTGATGATATGACATTGGTAATACAATCAGATAAGTTATGTGTTGTAATAAATATACTTTTGTACTCCATATATATTAAATACTAAAATTTAGAAAATTAAGTAAATTTTACATGTTGACATAGTATGGAGTAGGGATATGGGGTATATTAAGTTAAACCATGAGGGAAACAAATATAATTCTTAAGTCTTATTTTTAAAAGTAAAAATAACTATGAGTAATGTTAACTTGTAGTACAAAGTGCAAAAGTGGTAATCGAATCAAAGTGTTCGTGTCCATCATGTTTAGTATTAAAAATAATAGTAGTAAAATATTCTCATCACATACTACATATAGTTAGTGCAATTTCATTTATTTAATTAACAAAATCAGAATATCTTATTAATATGTCTATCGAAATTAAAAAAATATTAACTGTTTTTAAACAAAATAGAATTATTTGCTGCTTGAAATAGCATGACCAAGTTGTAGATATATTAATGGGAAGTCTAATTATAGAATATTTATTAGGCGGGAAAATTTTGATAAACTCTTATTCTTTTAGTATAAGGGGGGTGCCTAAGTTTTTGCTATTCAATTTTTCAATTATTCAATTACTATGACAAACCTATTAATCATGTTTTTTTAATGCGTCCATTTTTACATTTTTAGGTGGTTCGACTTCCTTCTCAACTCGATCCCTTTCTTACGTTGCCAGCCTACCTCATACCATTCCACGGGAAGTTACAGAGGCAAGTTTGAATACAATATTGCTCTCATCTTTCGTCTTTGATTTGCTTAGAGTAGTTATATTTAACTAATAGTAGTTGTTGCTCCGCGCCCTAATTTGGTATGTTGTCGTACGACTTTGCCAAGACTAATGTTTGCATCTAAGATGTGTCATGCTCATCAAATCATCAAATGCGCAGGAACGCCTATTCAATATATGATACAATATAGTATATATCATGTAGTATAGTTGAAGGTAAAGATTGGCAGGCAACCTATTTTGCAGAAATGTTACTACATTTTTTTTTTTTGCGTACCATTTCTACTAATAAAGCCAATATTTTATCCACGGAAGCGCTTCGCCCTGGCATGAGTTCTAATATAGCTTATTGCAGAGGGTAAAATTGCCTTACATTTGTATCTAATTACATCCAAATTTGTGAAAACACCAAAAAATAATAGGATAGATAATGTAAAAAAATAATTGTGTAAACTTTCTTCAAACTCTTGTTACAGAATTGACATACTTACCTATGTCCCTTAAAAAATAAAAGGGTTTTTCTATATGGTAACCCTTAGTTTTTTCAGATCCCACGTCGTAACCCTGCATTTCAGAAAACAAAAATGGTAACCCTATGGTGCATAATTATGCATTACCGTAACCTTTAACTACAATTCCGTCAATTCTACAAGAATCAGCCCTTGCTCCGACCGCACATTCCGACCGCTATTCAAAACGGTCGGTAATAAGATGTAGCGACCGACAACGGTCGGTAAAGTAAATATCGGTCGCTAAAAATACCGACTGAATTACAATCGGTCGCTAAAAGGAGAAAACTTCGGTGAAGGTCAAAAATACCGACCGATTGGCCGAAATTACCGACCGACTGGCCAATCGGTCGGTAATAACACTGATATGTAAAAAACAAATCCGACCATCCCTCATTCTATTATCACTTACCCATTCTCACTCTAACCCGACGACCCCAAAGACGACATGCCTATACCCGACGACCACCTCCTTCCCACCGCCGACCACCGCCGCTAACCTGCCGTCCGACCACCGCCGACGCCGCCATTCCCTCCTTTCTCAACAACCACCTTCTCTCTTCTAGTTATTTAATAAAGGTATGATTTTCTCTTAATTTTTGTGTTTATAGTTGTTTTAATTGTGTTTATGTTTGTTTTTACCCTTAATTTTATGTTAAGATTTGATTATTTGTTGTTATTTGAATATAGTTTAGAGTTGTTTAAGTTAGGGTTAAGATTTGGTTGAATTGGGGGTTTTTTAATTATTTGCAATTATGTTAGTATATGTAATTGTTAGTATGTAATTGTTAGTGTATGTTAGTGTTAGTGTTAGTATATGGTTAGTGTTAATTGGGGGTTTTTGATAATGGTTAGTGTTAGTTATGTTAGTATATGTAATTGTTAGTATGTAATTGTTAGTATGTAATTGTTAGTGTAAGTTAATATATGTAATTGTTAGTATGTAATTGTTAGTGTATTGGGGGTTAAATTGGGGGTTTGTTAATATGTTAGTGTATGTAATTGTTAGTATGTAATTGTTTATATGTTAGTATATGTAATTGTTAGTATGTTCATGTTGTTAGTAGTAGAAATATGTGGTTAGTAGTAGATAGTATTCATGTTGTTAGTAGTAGATATATGTTGGACTTTGGTTGTGAAATTGAATGTTGGTTAAATTTTTGTAGTTAGAAATTTTATGTTGGTAGTATAATTTGATTAGTTGGTTAAAATTCGTAATACGAATTAGTATTTAGATTGCCTATTTAGTAAGAATGTAGATTGTCTCAATTAGTTGTTGGATTGCCTAATTATGTTATATTTATGTATTTATATAGATTTGTAATGAAGAGGGTTGAACGAGAATGGATCTATGAAAGGGTTGATGCTAGGAAGATGGTTAAGTATGAGTTTGTATGTGGGGTGAACAGTTTTCTTGAATATGTTAAAAGCCGAGATGAATTTAGGAATTCACAATTAATTAGATGTCCATGTGTAAAGTGCAAAAATTTGAAA
>JAIUZE010030502.1:19951-33929 GCA_022085475.1 Heliosperma pusillum | reverse complement strand
ACAAGCCGGTAACGAAGGAGATATGATCATTTTACGAAAAGGGGTAAGTGCTGGAAAACTGCAGTCGGCCGCACGCAACGCAGCCTGCGCCACCACGACGCAGCCTGCGTCCTACGACGCAGCCTGCGTCCCACTACGCAGCCAGCGTCCTACACGGGATTCAAGCACAATCAAATCCCAACAAGTTATCAACCAAAAATCCTCATTTATCATCACAAACCATCAATTCTCATATCAATTAACAACTAACAACAACCAACCACAACAACACAAGTCCTAAGCATACTAACCATAATCTAAATACGATTACTAGCCTAGAAAACACATAAAACACGTAAATGATATCGAGTAACCCTTCACCGTTACCTTTTCGCGTCTTTAATCGATTTGTAAACCTTCCTAGTCTCCACCTACATACAATTAGAAAATAAAAGATGAATATCATTCACCTTGAGAAAGACGGATAATTTAAAAAGCGAGAAAGACGGTAATATTATTACCAATACGGATAGAGGAAGATGAGAGGAAAGGAATAAGACGAACTTAAGTGAATTTGAGCGAGAAATAAAAGAGATATGACGATCCTAAGACGGATCAAAAATGGAGGCAAGGTTTTGGTTTTCTTAAGGAAGAAGGAAATTTGAGTTGGGTGAATGAAAAATAGGTTAAAGGGAGGTGGTATGAGGGAGTATATGTAGGGTGAGTAAGTGGAAAAGTCAAGAAAAAGTCAAAGTCGCCTTAAGACGGGATTCACATGGAATCTCGCAGGAAATTCCAAATACGAACTCGGAAATTCTAAATTCGACTCGGAAAATTAAATTCTAAATTAAAACTAAATTTCGCTGAAAAGTGTCCGTAAAATATTTTTACTAGAAAAATAGGGTACAATAGCGAGTGTTACAACCAAACTAGGCCATAATGGCCGGTTATGTTGATAGTTGCATGGTGATGATTGTTGTTCTTATTTACACTCTTAAGTCACCAAGTGAAAGTGACATAACAAGTAGAATATAATTATCACTTATACTACAACACTCCACCCTAATGCATGTGATTAAAATAAGCAAAATGAGAGCCTTGTGAAGCTCATTTGGACCGGCCAAACTGCCTTTATAAGGGCAATATGGTTGTTCATTTCTTTTGTTCAATTCATGCTTGTTTTTCATACTTCTCTCAAAAACTCATCTTCTCTCTAAAAACTCTCAAATACTAATATTTACTAAGTATTACTAGTGTAGTAATATATTCTAATATTAGTAGTATAATATCTATCTTATTATCTAGTTAATAATAAGAGTAGATTATTTGGGTTCATCTTGGTGCAACTTAGAGGAGATCTTCTAGTTTGGAGATTACTTGTGTTCATCCATATTATTAGCTCAAGAACAACAAGAAGGACTTCTTGTTGTGCCCTTATATTTTCCATATCAATGTGAGGAAATTTCTTCTCTTATAGAAATGTCTTTATATTTGCATGCATGTTACATAGATCATTAAATACAAAATTAACAAGTAATTTAGCAACTAATTAGAGGAGTCTGATTAAGGTCTATGGACTTTCAGAGTCTTGTGTAGTTTTATGTAGATCTTGCTTGAAGCGATTTTCTTTAAAGTTATGCCTGATTAGCAATAACTTTCATGTTCACTTCCAAAGTTATTCCTGAAGTTGTTATAACTTTGTCTCACAGACTTTATCAAAGTTATGCCTAACTTTAATCTTTTTTCTCATAATTGTTGCTAGCTATAATAAGACTAAAGCACACAATTACACTCATAAGATATATCGAGTAAAACATATTATTACGTAAACACATGTCATTATCAAAACTATCAAATTGGTCCAACATAAAGGAACGAACCTCAAATAGAGAACTAATTATTTGTATAAGATACAGTTTAATTAGTCCCTTGAATAAATGACCAAAAGTTAGTCGAGTGAGTTTTAATAGAGAGAACGAGTTTGGAACTCGCAACATTGGAAATTATTATTTAATTATGCGATAATTGAATAATAATTTGTTATGAGGCTGGAAAGAGTAATTAAGTTTTAATTCACTAAAAATGTACTAATTGACTAATTTGATTAGCGTTAGTACAAGTCATATATATATATATATATATATATATATATATATATATATATATAGGGTTAGGATCCGGTGAGAACCACTAACATAATGAGAACCGTGAGAACCCTCACTAAATCTCCACCAAATCTTGTTTCGAAAGTTTTGTTGGATCATTTACTATTAGTTTAGTTTATTCAAGCAAAATACTTGCAGTAACTAAACAAAATTTATTGATTATATTAAAAAATTTGTATTTAATGTACATAAATTCATTTTGTACACTAAAATTACTCTAAATGCGTGAAAACGAGCACTAGGTGCACGAAAATTGCTACATGCATGAAAACAGTTACTATGTGCATGAAAATAACGGGCTCTAGATGCATTAAATTGAGCACCAGGTGCATGAAAATTGTTAGATGCATGAAACTGACTACTAGGTGCATGAAAATAAATAAATCGTAGTTCACCTCAATTTCCGTTAGTAACTAATATTTTTTCGACCAAGATGTATGTTACCTAGCCATAAAATTCTACGCCGAACCCAAAAATGTCCTTATTTTTTATAAATAAATTTTGTAAGGCGGAGTTCTCACGGTTCTCATTATCTTAGTGGTTCTCACCGGATCCCAATTCTATATATATATATATATATATATATATAAATATATATATATATATATATATATCTATATATATGTAAGAGTACATATAAATATGTTGAGTGTTACTAGACGAAATAAATTGGGAAACACTTAATTTATATAAGATAATTAAGTAGATGATTACACATATTTGTTAGATAAATATAAGAATCAAAATGGACCCATAATGGGGTACCATAACCGGCCAAGACAGGAGTGGGAGGCAACATGATTGTTTTGGTTTTTCCTTTTATTCTTTCCAACTTATTTCTCTTCCCAATTTCTCTTTTGTTCTTATCCATGCTCTTAATCATTTCAAGCATGCTAACTAGCACCCTCCACTCTTCCTTTCCTCTCTCCATGGCCGGTCCCTATGTTGTTTTATGAACAATTTTGGCTCATAATTAATTGGCTTGTGCATATGTGAAAAAGTTCACTTATCTCTCTAAATCAACCTCTCAAAAACACTAGAAATCACTACTAATTGTTAGTAACACAAAATCTAGTATTTACATAGCATTACCAAGAGTTAGTAATATATTTTATTCATATTCAAAGGGTTGTATTTGTAGTATCAAGTTAATACTACTTATACAAATTTGAGATAAGTTCTTGGGTGTAACAAGAAGGAGAACTTCTACTTTGGAGGTTGGTTTATGGAGGATCATCCACTAATTCCATGCTCAAGAACAATAAGAAAAAAGTTTTTATTGTGCCCATTTTGCCGAAAATTCCCAATCTAAGGATATTTTCGTCTTATCTTTTATTTTATGCTTTTATATTTGCATGCATGATAACTAGATCCTAAATCATTAAGTTAATGTAATTTAAAAAGCTAATTAGAGGAGTCTAAATAGAGGTCTAGGACTTATATGTGGTATCAGAGCTCAATTGTTACATGCATGTTGATTTTAAGTATTAAAATCGGGTTATACGATAACTTGAGTAAAATCGAAAATTTGTGTTAAAAATGATTCGCACGAAATCTTTTTGGATTTGCATGCATACCTACTGACCTCAAAACGGTTGTGGTCAAATGTTATGATTTTAGGGATTTAGTTTCTATTTATTTTGATTTATGGCCTTTAAATAATGTTAATATGCATTGTTTATGTTAAAATTTAACTAAAAATAGTTTCATGTTAATTCTGACCATGAAATTTTTATATGATGTCACGTACATGTTTTAAATACTGTATATAAAATTTCGTGATTTTTAATTAAGTTTTGCATGATTATTGATTTTTATGAGATAAAAGTCGATAAAGTGAGATGATTATGTTCATAAAACTGAAACGTCCTTTTCTGGTCTTCAAATTTTTTGGTACATTTAATAATATACTTTATATCATCTTGGTGAAATTTTGTAATTTTTTTCAATATTTTACTATAATTATTGGTTTTTATTTGATAAAACCGATAAATAGAAGTCTATTTGTTCATAAATTTAATTCAAAATTTGTGGGCAAATTTTTTTTGTTTTTCGAGTTCTTGGAAATGTTCCAGAATGTACAAAATTTTGGTTTCAAATTTTTATGATTTTTATATTATATTTTGGGTGTATTTCATAAATGTTGTGATTAAACCTCTATATTTAGGAAATACGATCAATTCAAACTAAATAAATACAAACAAAATTAGAGGGCACTAATTTGAAGTTCTAAATCAGTTTAGATAATTAGTTTGGGCTTAAACACGATTTAAGTGTTTATTATTGATTTTTAATGGTTAAAAAATCGATAAAATCCATAAAACTGAGCTAGAATGAGCATGATAAGTGTTAAGGGCGATTTTGGCATGATTTTTACAGCATTTTATTTATGTTGTTTATGTTGAATGAATGAATGTCATTTATTTAATTTTTAATGCAAGTTGTACCTAGTATGACCTAGATTATTTTAATCGGTATTACCCGTAATGTAAGGGAATACCGATTCGGTTGTAATTTTAATTGCGATCTCGTATCGCCAATTGTAATAATTTTATTTTATTTTCTAGACCAAATGTATAATAGGAATTTTATTTGTATCTTTTTTTAATTAATTATTATAAAGACGGAGATTCCCGAAGTTGTTGTTCCAAAAGACGGTGCCTTTTTGAAGCATGTTCCATGAAGAGGCAATGTGCCAAGGAGTTGGGTTCCGATTTTGTAATCGTCTAGTTAATTAGATTAGCTAGGTGGCCATACTAGGATTTATTATTTGCTTGCTTTATGTTTTCGCTCATGCCAAAATCGCCAACATGCATTTTTTTTATTTCTCGATTGTCAATTCAACGTTATTCAAAATTCACTGATTTAGTTCACTTATAGGGAATTAATAACTAAATTGACAGGACCTCTCACATAACTTAAAATAAATTGAGATTTAGCCTTACCAATTGAAGCACCTATGAACCCCGTGTTCATTAGGGCAACCACAACTTGGACACTTTTTACCTCGGGTAAGTAGGGTGATGCGATCACACGCCTAAATTGGGTTGGACTCAACGGGATAAGCGTTATCCTGGGACTAGGAGATGAATTTGTTTGAAATCTGTCAACCGAGAGTTCTAGGGGTAGAATTAGTCAAAATGTTGACTTGCCGTTTATTACAGAAAAGTGGCATAACATGTTCATTTTTATTTAAAAATGCGGGTCTCAGAATCACTTTTATAATTTCGTGAGTGGTCATTATATGAGTGACTTGTTAAAATTGTTTTACAAGTAAATTATATATAAGCAATGAATGTTTATTTTCCGTTGATATTTATTTTATTCGTGCAATGACTTATATTTTATTCTTCTACAAACTTGTATATCCGTTCATTCGTGGAAAAGAGTTTCCATAAATTTATACGATAGCATTTTTTATTGCGATTCAAATCTCCGTTTAAACCTCCATAGCTAAAGACAAAATTAATTTTATCTTATGATCCTCATATTCACCATTGCAAATGTCTCGTATGAAGAGTATATAAATAAGTCAGACTTAGTCAAAAACGTTTTTTGATTTTTTTTTTGTGACGTCTTCTTATAACAATGGTACATTAATCTTTTTGCTCCAAAGAAAATATTTGTAATTTTTGGTATGTCGTCATAATGCTCCTTATCCAGGCTTACCTCAAAAGAGCCCAAATCAGTTGGGACGAATAGGTTTCTCGATTTATTTGAAATCGTGATTAACCAAATACCGTAGTCAGTTCATGAAAGGTTTATCCTTTTTGAAAGTAAAACCATGAATGAAATGAAGAATAGTTTTCATAATAATTCTAATCTACTTGTCTAAATAGAGATTCATGAAAGTGAGTGAGAGCTATAAGAGGAATGTTTTATTCTTAATTGTTAAGAATAGGACGAGGTTCAAGAGTAGGTTAGCACGATGTTGGCACAAGGCGAGGGAAAAAGGCAAGACTATTTTGAATAGCAAAGTCAAACCCAAGAAAGGTGTCGAACCCAACCTTTGATGATTCTATTATTATAGTGTAAGACACTAGAAAAGAATCTACCCCAAGTTTTTGGAGAAATAGAAATTGGGTGTACTACACCGAAAAGTACTTTCATCCATAATATCTATATGATCGACACTTATTTTGCTAAATGCAATTTTTGGGTATTAGATACCTATTATGGTTCTCATCAATGTATTCAATGCATATAATAATGATTCGTGCGACGACAAGCCTTGATTAAATGTCGACCTACAAGGGAAATATAACTATTGTTGTTTTATTTCTATAGAGACATATAAAAGTTATTATGTGATCAATCTAGTTTTGGATTTAGAGGTATACTTTAATAAAAGTTATTATGTACATGACCTCTAAAAAAAGAATATAGTATCCACTTTAGTGTACGACACGAGTGTTTCACTTTTGTGAATGGAACAAGCGTTGTATCTATTTATGCGTATACTTGGTCAAAGGTTATTCCATACCAATCAAAGGTAATTATATTCTTGGCTTAAACTAGAAATTACTTGTCATATAGATTGTAAAAGGCTCAAAATTGGTGTCCCAGATCTAATCTGAAATTATGGATTGTGTAGCACATTAAGAGGCTAGTATTGACTAGTATCCCTAAAACATTTGATTTTTAATCTTATGGTGTGTGCGAATCTTGTATTCAGTCAAGATGACTCGTGCCCTTTTTATTGAAAAGGAAATCGAACTAGTGAGTTATTGGCCCTATTTCATAAGAGTATGTGTGGTCAAATAAAATTCACAACCAGAGATGGTTATGACTACTTCACTTTATTTACCGACGATTTAAGTAGATATTATGTTTGATTCTACTTAATGAGGTGCTAAGAGAAATATTCGAAAAGTTCAAAGAGCTTCAATGTGAATTAGTTAACCACCAAGAGTATTATAACAAGGACTTACGACCAAATCGTAACAAGAAATATCTAAGTATTGACTTTGATTTTCACCGAAAGTATTGTGAAATAGTTTCACGAGTTAACTTCTCTAACACACATTATGAGATAAGGTGTTGTTGATTAGAGAAACAGAACCTTATACAATATGGGTTTATCTTTATCAAGTTAAACGAAGCCAATTGACTAACCTTGCGCTTTTATTATTTTGTCTACAATTTCTTTTCCCACCATATCAAAACACATTTAAAACAGTCTGATTTTGTTTTATACGATATTGATAGGTAACGTACCTAAAATTGTAAGTTATCCGAATGAAAAAATTGCTCAATAATCCTACATTGACCACGAGAACAAAGCGATTGTGGCTCGTGATGCTGTCTTTCAATAAAAATACAATTATTTCTTGATAAGACAGAGTGGGAGAAAATGGTTCAAGAGCCACAAACTGAGCATATGGTCCGGAAAACGTTTCCTCATTGCTTGTTCAGTAGTTGTTTCTACGGAACCTTGCAGATCAGGTGAAATTTTATCATTCTTCCATAGTGATGAATTCGTATTACTATGAGAAAGTGACTCCCCTATGAATTATAAGAGACTGTTTCTAGTCCCAACTTCATGCTATGCCTTAGAGTCATGCGATTCGTAATGGACTCCATGCACGATGGATAGGTATGTGACCTGGTAAATTTTACTTGAAGAAGTACGACCTCTTCAGTGTAAATTGATTTTTTAAGATCGAAATCTGCATGGATGAACATTAAAATATCTTCAAAGATAAATTGGTAGGCAAAGAGTTTGCACCAATTGCAATGCTTTGATACATTCGAAAATACTTAGCTATTAAAGCATATCATAATAGTATGATGGCAATTGGATCTCAAGAACCGCCTTCTTGAATGCGATTCTAGAAGAGGTTGAATATTTTGTTAGAGTAGGTGTCCTCCACAATAGTGCGCCACATAATAAATCTTATTAAGGAATATAATTGGGATATTTATTGACTATATATATGATTAGTCAGTTGATTAACGTAAATCAATAACGGTTGGCTAACTAGAGTTTGACGTTATTGTCGTTTGACGGCGGTGATCAACTGATCCCTTTCAGTCACACCTAAAGGATAAAATCCAAATAGTAACTAATTATTTGTATACGATACAGTTAATTAGTACATTACATATATTCGATATGTACGAGAGTTAATTGTTAGAAATTGAGTTAAGAACTCAAATTCGATTAAGCTTATTTTCAATTATGCGATAATTGACTAATAAATTTATATCTTATTTTAATACGATTAAATAAGATTTAACTTAGTAATTAATCGTTAAATTACTAAATTAGTTGAGGTTTTGGAGATAGAGGTAATTAGTTAATTATATTTACAAGGAGTTGTAAAATAAATTAACTAAGCATTGTGGGACCCATTATATATTGATATAATGGTGAAATATTACTTAAAATGTTAAGTACATATTATTTATTAAATTGAGTCATATAATTGTTATATGATCAAATTAAAACTTAATTATACAAGATAATTAACCATATGATCAATAAGTATTTGTGAGACAAATATCAAAAATAAAAATGGATCCAACTAGGCCAACATGGCCGGTTATGATGTAGTTAGAATGGTGATGATTTTTGTTCTTGTTGTAACTCTTTAGTTAGCATTTGAAAGTGACATAACAAGTATAAAACAATCATCATCTTTTCTACAACACTCCACTCTAATGCATGTGATCAAATTGAACAAAATAATAACCAAATGTGGACTACATGATCCGGCCAAATGGCCTTTAAAATGAGCATTTGTGTTCATTTTTATACTTACTTCATTTTGTGCAATTTGTTTACTTCTCTCTAAAACTCTTCTTCTCACTAGAAACACTCAAATACTAATATTTACTAAGTATTACTAGTGTAGTAATATAGTCATAATATTAGTAGTATTAAATCTATCGTATTATCTAGTTAATAATAAGGGTAGATTATTTGGGTTAATCTTGGTGCAACTTAGAGGAGATCTTCTACTTTGGAGATTACTTTTGTTCATCCATATTTGTAGCTCAAGAACAACAAGAAGGAGTTCTTGTTGTGCCCTTATATTTTCCATATCAATGTGAGGAAATTTCTTCCTTTACATAAATGTCTTTATATTTGCATGCATGTTACATAGATCATTAAATACTAAATTAACAAGTAATTTAGCAACTAATTAGAAGAGTCTAATTAAGGTCTATGGACTTTCATATTTGATATCAACCAAAGGGTTGATAGATCCAATCAATCCTAAGACAATGTAAAAAAATTAAGAGAAAGTCTTACGTAAGTACTAAAGAGTTGGAATTAGTGTGTCAATCAAGTCATAAAATATTTCTCGACATCTCGAGGAATTATGTTGATACATGAAGTTTAGTGGGATTAAAGTGTTTTTCATCAGTCTTATATGTGGAGACATATTGATCATTTTAGATGATGATAGAAGATTTTGGAGAAGTAGAATACATCTTCTAGATATCTGGATTTATGGAGATAAATTTAAAAGGATATTAGCATGTAAAAATTCTTATATTGATAAGATTTTTAACTAGTTCAAGGAAGTTGAACATATGATAATTGATTCCTTTGGTTTCCACTGCATGATCAAATATAGACGCTGTGATATATGCTCAATCCGACATTTCGCATGCTTTGAGCATGAGGAGTCGTTTGCGATCAAATCCAAGTGAGAGACACTTGATAGCCATAAAGAACATCCTTAAGTACTTGCGAAGGACTAAAGACATGTTCCATGTGTTTGGGGTTTATAGTGAGTTGTGTGTAAAGGGTTACACAAACTTCAGTTCCCAAACTGATCAAAGTGATTTGAAATCATAAACTGGCTTAACATGATAGTCATGTCATGTCATTATGTGTTTTATAGAAGATTTATCTGTTGGAAAAGTAACAAGCAGAAAGGACTATTGGAAAGGTTCCAAGTAGGAGTGATATTTCCAAATATAAATGTCATGTGTCTGCTAGAAGTGTTCCAGGCAGTTTATCATTGCGGATTTCACAACGGAAATGGAGTACACTGCATCATTTGATGATGCATATGAAGTAGCTTGGATTTGACAGTATTGGAAGGACTAGGAGTAGTTCCTATAGTTGTATATCCTATCCCATGATATTGATAAAACAGTGGGAGCTACCTTTGGCTAAGGGGCCTAAGTCTAGATTCAAACCTAGATACGTACTCAGAATGTTTTATGTAATATGAGATTACGTAGATAAAAGGTAAATAGCAATCAGAAATGGGAAAGATACAAGTATTGCTAATCCATTAGCCATGCCTTTTGCAGGCTGAACATGATAGTCATGTCATTTCAATGGGGATTGAAACGTGTACCTGAATTGCTGGAGATTATCGGATCTGAAATTATTGATAGCGTATCAATTTTATCATATATTTCATACTCGCATTTATTGTTAGAGTTTCGTTAAAACTCCTTTATTTAGTTTGACTAAATTTTAATAGATTATTTATCCGAATTGGTTGAAAGAAAAGTTAAACCCAATTCAAGTGAATAGGATATACTTAGTGTTTTGTCCCTAGTTATTCATTTGAGGTGACGTCTCGAATTAACTAGATTGTAAGTCGATCGATGGTTGGTTCAGCACCATGGGGTCATGGAGATGACTGGTCGTTTACAAATAAAGACTGTGGAGACACTCTGTCGGGCAGTGACCATAATAGAGTCCCTTATCAAAATTGTTGAAGCCTGGTCGTGGCGGGGATTTCTATTTTATTCCTATGAGTCGATTCTTTAGACTGGCGACCATTTACCTGAGTTGATGTAGTTTCCGATTGACTTTGGTTTTTGTCCTACGTCGTGCCGTGAAAGGAGGCCGATGGGCATCTTCTAGGTCATGATAATCTGCATTATACAGTGTAAGTTGGGTCAACAGGAATTGTCCACCCACGTTGGATATTAACATCTTCGGGCCACTCGAGGAGTAGTGGCTGGAAATGCGTGGCCACGCTCGAAAGAGATCTCTAATAGATTTTCCGGTTAGACAGTTACTCTCCCAGATCGAGAAAACCACTCTATTTATATTTTTCAATCGCAAGTGCGACCTGAAAGACAGCTTCCGATGAGTGGGAGGATGTGACACAAAAGAGACAAGAAAATCGGTAGCACACAACTTGTCGAGATAAGTGGGAGATGTAGGAGTCCTCCGCAATAGTGTTGCTACATGCAAAACTTCTATCGGACAAGTGGGAGATTGTTGGAGTAAGTGTCCTCCACAATAGTGCATTTATATATAATAAATCTCAATTGGAATATACGTGGCATGATTAGTATATTTTGATACTCCATGTCAGTTGATTAACATAAATCGGTAACGCTCAGCTGATTAGGGTTAGACGTTATTGTTGTATGACGGCGGTGATCAACTGATCCTTTTCGGTCACACTTAAAGGAACGAGCCTCAAATAAAGAACTAATTATTTGTATAAGATACAGTTTAATTAGTCTCTTGAATAAATGACTAAAAGTTAGTCGAGTGAGTTTTAAAAGAGAGAACGAGTTTGGAACTCGCAACAACGGAAATTAATATTTAATTATGCGATAATTGAATAATATTTTGTTATGAGACGGGAAGAGTAATTAATTGTTAATTCACTAAAAATGTACTAATTGACTAATATATATATATATATATATATATAGAGAGAGAGAGGGAGAGAGAGAGAGAGAGAGAGAGAAGAGATCATATGAGATCTCTCAATTTGGTGTGATATTGAAATGCCTATTTATTCTTCTCGTATTTCACATGTATATTTATATATGTATGCTTCTACTTATGTATTTCCGTTTAAGTATGTTATTTGTGATATGGCTGGGAGAACCCGGAGTTACTGATGTGGTTTTAAATACCGCAAGTGTACGGTTGTCAAAGTAGCACTTGAGGGTCGAATTCCACGGAGAGCAAAGTGATTACTAATCGTTTCTATTCAAACGTTTAGCTAAGTCGGACAAAACTAGGAAGGTAGAGTAACGGTTTAAACTAAAAAGCAAATATATAAAATTAAACTAATGCTAGAACCAAAGAAACTATAACGAGCTAATAAGATAAGTTTAAATGAAATGATTAAAATCCTAGGACTCGACTTTTCCACCGACATTTGCAACTACTATCAAACCCCGTCGATTGGTTGTTAAGGAAGATGTGTTAGGAGGAAACGCCTCTAATTCGCCAAGTATCTCCCTCCCGGGTTCACACATGGACACTAGTTACACCGACCTATCTCTCTTCCGGGTTCATAAGCCGGACTCCCTTACACAACACTCTAGCATCCGAGGACGCGCGACATCCCAAAGATACCCAAGTATTAGTCAAGGTTAATAAGTACGCGATAAACCCCGGTCCTCCAACCCCTTTTCTCAGAGGTGATATTCAAACCGACTACCAAAGGTGTCCCCTTCAAGTTCTCCCTCCCGGGTTCAACCTGTAACACCCGGAAATGTACCCTATTTTTCTAGTAGAAATATTTTACGAAATATTTTTAGCAAATTTAAGTTTTAATTTAGAATTTAATGTTTCGAATCGAATTTAGAATTTCCGAGTTCGTATTTGAAATTTCTGCGAGATTCCATGAGAATCCCGTCTTAAGGCGACTTTGACTTTTCTTGACTTTTGAGTCGTCTTTGACTTTTCTTGACTTTTGAGTCGTCTTTGACTTTTCTTGACTTTTGAGTCGTCTTTGACTTTTCTTGACTTTTGAGTCGTCTTTGACTTTTCTTGACTTTTGAGTCGTCTTTGACTTTTGAGTCGTCTTTGACTTTTCTTGACTTTTGAGTCGTCTTCGACTTTTCTTGACTTTTGAGTCGTCTTTGACTTTTCTTGACTCTTAAGTCGACTTTGACTTTCGTTGACTTTTCCGACTCACCCTTTACTTATACTCCCTCATACTCCTTAACCTATTTCATTAACACAAACACCAAAATCATTCCTTCTTCCTCATCAAATCACCACAACCTAAACCCCTCTTTGATCCGATCTTATAATCATCATACCGCATTCGTTTCTTGTCGGAATTCGCGTAAGTTCGTCTTATACTTCCCCTCTTACCTTCCTCTATCCGTATTGGTAATAAAATTACCGTCTTTCTCGCTTTTTAAATTATCCGTCTTTCTCAAGGTGAATGATATTCATCTTTTATTATCTAATTGTATGTAGGTGGAGACTAGGAAGGTTTAGAATCGATTAAAGACGCGAAAAGGTAACGGTGAAGGGTTACTCGATATCATTTACTTGTTTTACATGCTTATATGCTAGAAATCGTATTAGAATACGATTAGTAAGTTTAGGAATCATGTTATGGATGATGATTGTTGTTATTTGATGATTGTTGATGATGAATATTGATTGTTGTTAGTTGATAGAAGTAAATTATGAAAATTGGAAATGATAGGAATAGGGTGGTTGTTCTCGGGTGACCCGTGCAAATTCACAGCACTACCCTTTTTCGGAGAATGAGCATATCTCCTTCGTTACTTGCTTGTTTTGGGCTTGTGACCACTCGTTGGAACCGTAAGAGGATAAGCTATCACCTCGAATTGGAATTTCTGCATTCCCATATCTATAACTCTAGTTATGACAGTTTGAAGTGAACCCTTGTTTAAGTTAGTTTCCAAACTTGTTGTTTGGGAGAGTTATCTATGTTTCTTATTTATTATGCTTCTTAAACTTGGTCTAATGCTTGGGTATCATGTATTGATTCATGTTTTGGACTTATGATATCTCATTCGCATGTATCACATGTTTTGTGACGGTTTTTGCTATGTCCCACTTTGAGTCGTTTTTTTACAAATGATACGGTTTGAGCACGGTTTTGTCTTGTGCTTTGTACTCT
>JAIUZE010030502.1:0-18710 GCA_022085475.1 Heliosperma pusillum | reverse complement strand
TTACTCCCCACTGATTGTGGCGTTCATGTTTTTCATGAATGAACCAGTTGCTTGCATGGATGGCTTTTTGCTTATGCTATTTTGGGGTTCGGGTGTGAGCTAGCGGGAGTTGTCCCTGGATGAAACACCTCTAGACGTTGTTTAGCTAGTTGCTAATTACTTTGTCTTTTGTTAACACTTTGAGAGACTACGTCTCTTGTGGTATTTTTATTTAGTTTGTAATATTTTGACACTCCTCGTATTTTTCTATCTTGCATGTATAAAGGTTTTTAAAATACCGTATTTTCCGCATTATAATTCACATGCTTGTATGTTTTATATTTTCGCATTCGCGAGGGTTGTCACACAACCCAAATCAACTACTAGTCTAGATGGGGAGGGCCCGACTCTCAACCTAATCGACTCCCGTCGACGGTCAAGGGTAAAGAGTCAACGACAAACCCAAATAAAACACTAAACAATCAAAATCCCAAGATAAGTCCCAACCAAATCCCCCAACAACCAATATTAAAGCGGAATTTATTAGGTTAATCACTCATGTCGGGGATTAATCGAGTCCTAGTAAGAAGACTACTCACTATTCATAGTGATAACACAAGAAAAATCAATAAAGATTGAATCTTTAATGTTGAACATAATAAAGACGATATTTTTACTTGAAAGCATGTAATGTCTAACTAGATGGTGAAGATTAATTAATTAGGCTAAGATTAAATAAACAACAAATTCAAAGATAGATACTTTAACTATAAGTAATCTAAATATCCAAACTTGGAAGAATATAAAACATAAACAAGAACAATAAAAGTAAGAGAAAAAAAATTGTTACCAACAATAAGGAAATAAGAAATGAAGAAGAAATATAACTAGATTAAAACTTGAATCTCGATTACAATGCAAAAGATTGAATCTTTGAGAAAAATTAGTCTACTCTTATATTATACTAATGGAGTACTTTTCAGAGAAAATAATAATAGAGGAGCAAAAATAATGAAAGTTATGGAGACCCCCTCTCTAAAAATGAGGGTTTCTTCTATTTATATGGTAGGATAAGTGTAAATTTGAGGGACCAAATAAAAAGACAAAATAAACAAACCAATAAAAAATGGCAAAAAGCTAATGTCTTATCTTCCAATCTTCACGTGACCAAGCAAACAATGGTCAAAATATGACCAAAACCAATCTTCAGCAATCATTATGCACGGTCACTTTCGTTACGAACGGTCTAAGCTGCACGGCTCCTACGTCCCTGATTTTATTTCGCACGGCCCATCTCGTTCCGAACGGCCAACTTTGCACGGTGCATACCTCTCTGACATTGTTTCGCACAGCCCATCCTGTTTCGCACGGTGGGTTTCTCGCCTACTCCAAAAGCTTGATTTTTGAGAAGGAGTTACCTTGAACTTGACTACACTCCCTTCCTTGTTCATTTTTGCCTTCACTTCGGTTTATCGGAGTTTGAATTTAGCTAGGCCTGAGTTGCGGCGAGAGTGAGCTCCAATAACTCGAGCCATGGTAGCTGAACTGAGGCGATGATGGCGGCAAATCTGGTGGTGCGAGCGGTGGGCTTCCATTGTTGAGATGCGGGCAGCCATGGAGGTTCCTTTGAGGAGCTCCGATGTCGGGTTTTCGGGTTTTAAACGAAGGAGATGGGTGAAGAACATTGAAATGGTGGTGGGTTAATTGTGAAGATGGTTATATAAAATGGTGGTTAATGGTTCAAGTTTGTATTTGTTAATGAAAATCAAGGAGCTTGGGTATTTCACGGAGGATATTCTTCATTGGTAATTGAGAGCAACTTTGGAGTTTGCTGCAAAAATAATGAGGGGAAAGCATGGGTTTTGGTGAGTTATTTGGCAACTTTGACCATGCTTCGTATACTCCATTTCATTTTCTCCAATTTGACTCTGTCTTAACTCTTATCCCTCGAACTTGTTATCTGTAAAATGAAATAACCAAAGCAATACCAAAATCCCGGAAACTAATATATATTGACACAAATTAATATAAAACCGCTAATATTCTATTTTATTACGATATGAGCGAATAGTAGAAAAGTCGAGTCACTAATTAGACTAAATAAGAGATAAAATTTAGGGTAAAATCGAGTAAAATATTGTGTTATCAGTTACTCCTCACTGATTGTGGCGTTCATGTTTTTCATGGATGAACATGTTGCTTGCTTGGTTGGTCTTTTTTTAGTTGTTTTTGGGTTCGGGTGTGAGCTAGCGGGCGTTAGCCTTGACAATTCACCCCTAGACGTTTCTTAACTAGTTGCAAAACAACTTTGATATTTGATAATATTTTGAGAGACTTCGTCTCTTTGTAGTATTGTTATACTTTAAGTTTGTATTTATTGACATTCCTCGTATTATTCTTTATCATGTAAAAAGGTTTCAAAAATATCGTATTTTTCCGCTATATAAATTGCATGCTTGTTATGTTTTATTTCCGCTTTCGCGAGGGTTGTCACACAAATCTCACTTTTGACAATAATAAAAAGACAAAGTAAAAGGAATGAAAATATGGCAAAAGTGACGGAAAATGTATCTAAAGTGACACAAAATCAAACAACACCTTATCTCACTTTTGACAATTAAAGTTGTCAAAAATTGACTAGAAAATAAAATGACAGAATATATGTCTAAAGTGACAGAAAATATATACCTAAAGTGACACAAAGTCATACAACACTCAATTTCAATTTTGACAATTGTATAGTTGTAGAAAAATGACAGAAAATAAGGCAAAAGTGACGGAAAATGTACCTAAAGTGACACAAAGTCATACAACACTCCATTTCAATTTTGACAATTATATAGTTGTAGAAAAATGACAGAAAATATGCCTAAAGTGACGGATAATGTACCTAAAGTGACGGATAATTCATACACCACTTCAATCTCAATTTTGACAATTATATAGTTGTAAAAAAATAAATCGAGCAAGGATAATCGTTTTACCAACATAATCACATAACTTGTATTTTGCGAGAGCTGATACTGACGCCATTGTTAAGCGATCAAGTGACCTAAATTCGGTAATTCGCAATTACCGAAAAGTGACAGTGAATTATTCGCCACACTAAGTTTCAGTCTGACGCAAAAGACTAACATTCAAAATCTCTTATAAACCCTAAATTAACAGAGTTCGCACCTAGAACATGATTAAGCATCTGAAATATTCAAGAGTATTCATTAATCTAAAGCATAGACCTATAATTTCTAGGCTCACGTAATTTAATATGCAATACAATTAATACAATTAATAATACAGTAATCTTAGAAGTTCAAAACGAACCAAGAATTCAATTTATATGAAATGTAACAAAAAACGCGATCGATCACAATTAAAAACTAATACGATCGAGTCAAACAAACAGCTCCATTAAAAATAATGATCGACAAACAATCAAATAAAATTTATTGATGATGAAATTATTGTTGGAATAATGGGTCCCTCCAAGTGGGGGCCCACATGCATTAAATGCATAGAAGAAAATTGGGGATTGCAGGGAAGCTATGCATAGGACGGTGTCAGTAGTAGTAGAACGGTGCACTATAATGTCAACATTTTTGTGCTCAGTTGCAAAATGTGCAGTGCATTGGAGTACTATAAATAACAAGCCCCGGAGCATTGCAAATCATCCACATCAATCCCAGAAAGCCAGTAAGTAAGAAATAAGCTGCTTACTGAGAAAAATACAGAGAGTTTGAGAGTTAGTGTGGTACTGCTCAAATAGTCATGTCAGTACGGAATCCAGTCGGAAAGGCGTAAAATCTCCGACTGAGTCCCACACATTTATTTAGAATATTATTTCTGAGGGTCCGAGTGTCTATCCGGGTAGTCAGAATAATATTTGTAAGCTCCTAGTGGTTACTAGGAAAGACATTGTATTCCCATTATTTTGCTTATAGTGGAGATATTAAGCGGCCTAAGGGTCCCGTGGTTTTTACCCTTATTCAGAAGGGTTTTCCACGTAAAAATCGGTGTGTCACTATTCTCTATTTTGTTGACGTATTTAATTATCGTTTAGCCCATTTTACAATTACACTCCCGTAAGAGGGTAATAGGTCCACACTTCCGCTCAATATTACGCCCTGTTACCCAACAGAGTGGTATCAGAGCTCTGGTAGCTCTCGGTATACTTTGTGTAATTTTTCAAAATGGAGGATACCGTCACAATTGGTGGCATGATAAAATTAACGGCGACCAATTATCCAATTTGGAAGCAAAGAATGGAGGATATTCTTTATTGTAAAGATATGCACCATGTCGTCGAATCTTCGACGAAACCCGATGATAAAACGGAAGATGCGTGGAATACATTAAACCGAAAGGTTGTCGGATTGATCCGTCAATTTATCGATCAGAGTGTTTTTCAGCATGTAGCCAGCGACACGGTGGCTAATACACTCTGGAATAGATTGGAGTCCATGTACGAACGCAAGACGGCTCTGAACAAAGCCTCTCTAGTTAGACGACTAGTGAGACAGGAGTACAAAGACGATCGTAGCATGGTGGAGCACCTCAATGACTACCAGGGCTTGTTAAATCAAATAACAAGCATGAAGATAAGTCTCGCAGATGAGGTTCAGGCACTCTTACTTCTCAGCTCCCTCCCTGATAGCTGAGAAACGCTCGTGGTGTCCTTAAGCAACTCCGTTCCAGAAGGAAATCTCACAATGACAACTGTGAAAGATAGCTTGCTCAATGAAGAAGCTAGAAGAAAAGAATTCGGTACTTCCAACTCTGTGGAAGTCCATGTCGCTGAAACCTCTCGTGGAAGAGGTAAAGGCAGAGGGTCGCAAAAACGCGACCAATCCAGGGGGAGATCGAAGGCCAGGAATGAAGTTACCTGCTACTATTGCCAAAACCCGGGTCACAAGCAGAACGAATGTCGGCTAAGGAAACGTGATCTTGCCAAAGGAAAGTCTCGCAACGCTGATCACGAAAGCCAAGGTGAAACCAGTGCTGTAGCTGCCAGTGATGAAGTATTTTTCATAGGTGACGAGGGTTACCTAAATGTGGCATGTGAGGATAGTATGTGGGTTGTTGACTCTGGAGCGTCATACCACATCACCTCAAATGTCGACTTCTTCTCTTCTTACACTGCCGGAAACTACGGTAATGTAAGAATGGGAAATGATGGTTCCTCCAAAATCATTGGTATTGGAGATGTTTGTTTGCAAACCAACACTGGGCATAAGTTAGTACTGAAGAATGTTCGACATGTTCCTGACATCCGGTTAAACTTAATGTCTGCCGGAATGTTGGATGATGAAGGTTATTGCAGTCAACTCAATGATGGCAAATGGAAGTTGACTAGAGGTTCTATGATCGTGGCTCGAGGAAAGAAGCAGAGAACACTTTATATGACTCATGCGAAGGTGAGTCATGGAGAGGCAAACATTGTTGCACCAGATGCCTCAACCGAGCTATGGCACAAAAGGCTCGGGCATATGAGCGAGAAGGGCCTACAAATCCTCGCTCGTAAGAAAATCCTCCCTGAAGTGAAAGGTGTGCCACTTAAACCCTGTGTTGATTGTTTGGCTGGGAAACAACATAGGGTGGCATTTCAAAGAACGCCTAGGCGTAGCCACGTGTTGGATTTAGTCCACACGGATGTCTGCTCAATAACAGAAAAGTCACATGACGGTGCATTGTATTTCGTGACTTTCATTGATGATCATTCTAGAAAAATATGGGCCTCTGCTTTGTCAAATAAGTCCCAAGTACTAGAATCATTCAAGGTGTTCCATGCCAAAGTTGAGAGAGAATCTGGCAGGAAGTTGAAGAGCGTTAGAGCAGACAACGGCGGTGAGTATCGGGGTCCGTTTGAAGAGTATTGTCGAAGCCATGGAATTAGGCTCGAGAAAACGGTTCCCAAGACACCACAACAAAATGGTGTGGCAGAGAGAATGAATAGGACAATCGGAGAAAGGATTCGGTCCATGCTCTCTCATACGAAGCTTCCAAAAACGTTTTGGAAAGAAGCACTCAGAATAGCTGTCTACCTGATTAACCGACCCCCCTCAGTTCCTCTGGATGGTGATATCCCAGAGAGAATCTGGACAGGAAAAGATGTTTCCTACAAGAACTTGAGAGTCTTCGGATGCAGAGCGTTTGCTCATATCCCGAGAGACGAAAGAGCCAAGCTTGACAGCAAGACGAAGCAATGCATCTTCGTTGGGTATGGGGAGGAAGAGTTCGGTTATCGTCTGTGGGACCCGGTAGACAAGAAGATCTTCAGAAGTAGAGATGTGGTATTCTTCGAAGATCAAACGATAGAAGACTTTGAGAAGCCAAAGAAACCAAAGTCTGACCCCATGAGTCCAGCTTATATGGACCCAAAAGCTCCTGAAAGGAATGATGATCATGGGGGAGAAGATCACGACGATGATCCTGATGGTGATGGAACAGAACCGCCACAAGATCAAGTGATTCAACAGCCTCAACAACAACCTCAAGAATTGAGGAGATCTGGTAGGCCTCGAAGGCCAAATTCCCTCCTTTCACCAAGCATGTGGTCATTACTTAGTGACGGGGGAGAGCCAGAGTCTTATAACGAGGCTATTGCAGATGTTCACCAGACAGAGTGGAAAATAGCCATGCAAGAGGAGATCAAATCCTTGCATGAGAACCACACATATGATCTGGTAGAGTTGCCAAAGGGCAGGAAAGCACTCAAGAATAAGTGGGTGTTCAAGTTGAAGACTGAAGAAAATAGCTCACAACCAAGGTACAAAGCAAGGCTGGTTGTGAAAGGGTTCAGTCAGAAGAAGGGAATAGATTTTGATGAAATCTTTTCGCCGGTCGTGAAAATGTCTTCGATCCGAGTTGTGCTTGGCATGGCTGCAAGCATGGATATGGAGATCGAACAACTCGACGTGAAGACAGCCTTCCTACATGGTGATTTGGAAGAAGAAATTTTCATGGAGCAGCCCGAGGGGTTTGAGGAGAAGGGAAATGAACACTTAGTGTGTCGGTTGAACAAGAGCTTGTACGGTCTAAAGCAAGCTCCACGACAGTGGTACAAGAAATTTGAATCCTTCATGATAGATCATGGCTATCAGAAGACGACTGCAGACCACTGTGTATTCGTGAAGAAGTTTCCCGACGGGGATAATATCATCCTCCTGTTGTACGTTGACGATATGTTGATCGTTGGCCGTGATACTATGAAGATCGCAATCTGAAAAAGGCGATGACCAAGTACTTTGCTATGAAAGACTTGGGTCCTGCAAAACAAATCCTTGGAATGAAGATCTCCCGTGACAGGAAGAATAAGAAAATATGGCTGTCACAGGAAAGATATATTGAGAAGCTGTTAGAGAGGTTCAACATGCATAACGCAAAGCCAGTAAGTTCTCCACTAGCTGGTCATTTCAAGTTGAGCTCTCGACAATGTCCTGAAAGTGAGGCCGATGAACAAGAGATGCAGAAAGTTCCTTATGCATCTGCAGTTGGAAGTCTTATGTACGCAATGGTGTGCACAAGACCAGACATCGCTTACGCAGTTGGTGTCGTTAGCCGGTTCCTCTCAAAACCAGGAAAAGCGCACTGGGAAGCTGTCAAATGGATCCTCAGGTATTTGCACGGTACCTCCAAGATGTGTTTATGTTTTGGTCAAGGCGACCATGTGTTAGATGGATATACAGATGCCGATCTAGCCGGAGATCCAGACTCCCGAAAATCAACCTCGGGATACCTGATGACTTATGCAGGGGGAG
The DNA here is from genome assembly GCA_022085475.1 of Heliosperma pusillum. Taxonomy (NCBI): domain Eukaryota; kingdom Viridiplantae; phylum Streptophyta; class Magnoliopsida; order Caryophyllales; family Caryophyllaceae; genus Heliosperma; species Heliosperma pusillum. The sequence goes on along the minus strand of JAIUZE010030502.1, from coordinate 10,977 downwards.
CAGTATCATGGCAATCCAGATTACAGAAGTGTGTAGCTCTGTCTACAACAGAAGCAGAGTACATTGCGGTAACTGAAGCTTGTAAGGAACTCTTATGGATGAAGAAGTTCTTACAAGAGTTAGGTCAAGAACAGGGGAAGTATCGACTATATTGTGATAGTCAGAGTGCGATTCATCTCGCAAAGAATCCCACCTTCCATTCCAGGTCCAAGCATATCGATGTGAGATATCATTGGATCCGAGATGTGTTAGATTCCAATCTCCTAGAGCTCGAGAAAATCCATACCGACGACAATGGGTCGTATATGATGACGAAGACGCTACCCATGGAAAAGTTCGACGTGTGTCGAAAGAAAGCGGGTATGGCGGTGTCCCCACCTCGTCGGGAGGGGGAGAATTGTTGGAATAATGGGTCCCTCCAAGGGGGGGCCCACATGCATTAAATGCATAGAAGAAAATTGGGGATTGCAGGGAAGCTATGCATAGGACGGTGTCAGTAGTAGTAGAACGGTGCACTATAATGTCAACATTTTTGTGCTCAGTTGCAAAATGTGCAGTGCATTGGAGTACTATAAATAACAAGCCCCGGAGCGTTGCAAATCATCCACATCAATCCCAGAAAGCCAGTAAGTAAGAAATAAGCTGCTTACTGAGAAAAATACAGAGAGTTTGAGAGTTAGTGTGGTACTGCTCAAATAATCCTGTCAGTACGGAATCCAGTCGGAAAGGCGTAAAATCTCCGACTGAGTCCCACACATTTATTTAGAATATTATTTCTGAGGGTCCGAGTGTCTATCCGGGTAGCCAGAATAATATTTGTAAGCTCCTAGTGGTTACTAGGAAAGACATTGTATTCCCATTATTTTGCTTATAGTGGAGATATTAAGCGGCCTAAGGGTCCCGTGGTTTTTACCCTTATTCAGAGGGGTTTTCCACGTAAAAATCGGTGTGTCACTATTCTCTATTTTGTTGACGTATTTAATTATCGTCTAGCCCATTTTACAATTACACTCCCGTAAGAGGGTAATAGGTCCACGCTTCCGCTCAATATTACGCCCTGTTACCCAACAATTATATATCAAGAAATAAAACAAGAACAATTATTATTAAAAAATTGTACCTCATTAGTGTTATCCAATTCATCATACATGAATCGAGTTATGATACTAGTTTTACAGACGGATTGATCACCTCAGAACGTGCGTATTCCAGCTTGTAATTTGCGAGAATAGCGATGAACGTAAGGAAACGATGATGAGCGTCGATTACTAAAGAGAGAAAAGAATAGAGAGAGAGAGGGGAGGGGGAGGACATAATAAAAAGAGTGCGGCAGAAAGTGAACAAAAATAGAAGTTAATTGGGGTTATATGAATTGATGACGTGGTGCAATCTCATGCGTCAATGGTAGTTGATTTGGACAACTTGGATTAGTACAACGACCTCACCAATTAGAGGTGATCTCATATGATCTTATTTATATATATATATATATATATATATATATATATATATAGAGGCGGGATCTCGTGAGTTTGGTTCTTATGGTGAGTTTGTACTAATAAAATTTCAGCCATTGGATCTACTTAACTAATGGCTTAGATCAATACTTAGATTATACGTATACTAATAATAAATATAAAAGGAAAACTTTAAACAAAAGCAAAACAACACGCAAACAAGAAAATTGACGGCGGAAAGACAACAAATAATTCATTATATTTTTCTCTCTCTCTCTCTCTCAAAAATCCAGTCTTTCTCTAAAACTACCTTTCAGCTACCTCACAAACCATCATCGTCGATAATCAAACCAGCAAAAAAATCCAGAATTATAGCATGCAAAACGAAGTAAACAACTCGATAGTTTCAATGGATACAGGTAATAATCTATCGAATGAAAATTAATTATCATATGCTCTTATATCGTGAGGATAATGATCGATTTCTTCACTTTTAAAAGTTGTTTCGTAGTAATTCAATTTTTATAGTTATAGTTATTGTGATTGCATTGTTATTAACCAGAAAAGAGGTTAAGTATTTGTTGTTGTTACTGTTATTAAGAAAAAAAGAGGTCAAGTTATTGTTATTGTTGTTGTTACTATTATATTAAAAAAAAAAAGGTCAAGTAATTGTTATTATATTATTGTTATGTTATTGTTAGTTGTTATTGTTATGTTTTTATACTAATGTTATTGTTATTGTTAGTTGTTATGTTATTGTTATGTTATTGTGATGTTATTGTTTTGTTATTGTTATGTTGTTACTGTGATGTTATTGTTATGTTGTTACTGTGATGTTACTGTGATGTGATTTTATTGTGATGTTATTATGTTATTGTTATGTTACTGTGGCAGATATCTCTACTGTATCTGTTCTGGATATTTCTACTGTCTCTGTTGCGGAAAATACAATTCCAACATCTGGTGAATCATCAAATGGCAATATGTCTTCCACCCCAACTTGTACACAAGGGGAAGATGAGTTTATTCCTTCGCTTCATTACAGTAACACACCAGAAGGTAGTGAACGATGGATACGAACTGTTGAAGCGGAGTTTACGCCTAAGCTTGGCATGTCCTTTTCAACAGTGGACAAGGGGCAGGAGTTCTATAAAATATATGCCTTGGCGTGTGGCTTTGATGTGAGAAAACACACAAATGGGACCGCAAAGGGCGGTGTTTTCCTAAAACTAATAGTGTGCAACAAGCAAGGAGAAAGGGATATGAAAAGGAGACTTCGTCTCCAATCAGCAAATTATGAAGTTGGTAGTTCGAGTACAACAGAACAAAAAACGCCAAAGACTAGACAGGCAAAGAAGCACAAACTGTTAAGGTGTCACTGTCCTGCCAAGATGAGATTGAGAACCATTCCACCTCCAGCTGACAAGCCAGGAGAGAAACCTACACATATTGTCGACCAATTTGTACAGGTTCACAACCATGCGCTTTACTCTATTAGAAATAGAGAAATCCAAAAGCTGTCGAGGGAACTCAATGCCTACCATAAAAAATTGATTATTGATCATTCGAAGCTGAACATAGGAGCAACAGCAACTTCCAGAATGGTGAAGGAGAATTCAAATGGTTATCAAAACATCGGAGCGTCTTTGATAGACTTTAAGAATTTCAAGAAGGATGTAAAGTGTTACATCGGAAGTAATGACGCTACCATGTTCATTGATAACTTCAAGCACCTTGCTGAAACAAAGGGTTTCTACTTTGCTTATGATGTGGATGAAACCAAGTGCTTAACGAAGGTTTTTTTGGCAGACAAAGAAGCTCGAAACAACTACCGATTGTATGGTGACACAATATCCTTTGACCCAACATACGCGACCAACAAGTACTTTATGGTGTTCACTCCCTTCACGGGGGTAGACAACCACAAAAAATCAATAACTTTTGGAGCTGGTTTACTGGAACATGAGGATGACATATCATTCAAATGGATTTTCAACAAGTTTTTGGATGCAATGGAGGGGAAGGAACCTCAATGTATCATCACTGATCAGTGCCCTGGCATCAAAAAAGCATTTCCCCTTGTATTTAAGAGTGCTAGGCAAAAATATTGCATGTGGCACATAATGCAAAAGATGGCTGAAAAAGCAGGGAAGACACTGTGCAGTGAGACTGATTTTCTGACCAAGATAAATGCAGCTGTTTGGGACATTGATCTAGAGCCCAATGAATTTGAGGAAAACTGGAGAAGTGTTATTTTTGATCATGCCCTTGAAGAGAACAGTTGGCTGTCGGCCATGTTTTCAATGAGAGACAAGTGGATACCTGCCTACTTTTGGGACTTGCCGCTTGGTTGTTTGCTGAGGACCACACAGAGGTCCGAAAGCGAAAACAACTATTTCAAGAGATTTGAAAACCATTTTGGAACACTAGTGGAATTTTGGATGAGGTTCAATTCTGCAATTGAACAACAAAGGTACAATCAGAAGAAGTTAGATGCTGAAAATGAGCATAGTATGGTCGAAAAAATCAGCCCATTGAGATTGGAGGAGCATGCATCTCTGATTTACACCCATGCTATTTTTACTGAGTTTCAGAAGGAGGTGAAACACTCTATTTGTAGTATGGGAAATGGAGGTTTGACTGTCAAAGATGAGGTTGAATCACATCTGGTGGATGATGGGTTGAAAAATAGGAGATTCCTGGTAGAATATAATACAACAAATAACGAAGCAAAATGTGATTGTAAGTTGTTTGAGAGGAGGGGTTTCGTTTGTAGGCATGTAATTTGGGTGTGGAAAGGTAGGAAGGTATACCAGATACCTGAACCTTATATTCTCACACGATGGACCAAAAAATCGTACAGACCTATTGTCTATGATGAAAATGGAAAAGTCATTGAGGACTTTGATGAGGTTGACGTCAGGAAAATCGAAATGTCAAATGTTTGGTCAGAAATTTATAAAACGGTTGGGCTGCTTGACAGTGGTGAGCTAAAGAATATGAAGGAATTTTCTAAATTGCTGAAACAGTTCAGGGAGACCGTGGTAGGGGCAGTAGAGAAAAAATCAAAAAACAAGGAAATTGAGGATCTCCTCGGCTGCAAAGCTCCACAGGAAATCAACATACTACCGCCACATAAGGCAAAGAACAAGGAAAGTGGAAAAAGACAAATTTCGTCAAAAGAGAAGCACTACAAGAAATCTTGAAACAGGCGACCGTTATAAGGCGACAGAGTTCAGTAGTCGCCAATTTGGCGACTGATTAAATAATTTGGCGACTGAATGTAGTCGCTAATTTAGCGACTGAAGGAATTCCAAAAATTTTCACTAAAAATCTCGGGCGACTACCATCCGTCGCCAATTTGGCGACTGAAACTGAAATTGGCGACTGATTTCAGTCGCCAAATTGGCGACTGCTACATCCGTCGCCAAATCTCTTTAATTGATCCAAAATCCGCGACTTTCCCTTCTTCCTTATCTAAACCAAATCTGAAAAAAAAAAAAAACAAACCTACGGCGATTCAACCCATACTCCGACACCAAGCTCCGACACCACGCTCCGACACCAAGCTCCGACACCACACTCCGACCACATATCCGTCAACCACCTCATATTCTTTTAATTTGTGACGGTATATTTATAGTTTTAATTTCAATTTCTTAAATTAATGTTAAGTTTATATGTTTAATTTATGATTTTCATTAGTTTTTTGATGATTTGATAGATTTATTGTAAAGATTTGTGATGTTTATTAGGTTTTTAGATGTTAATTACTTAGGGTTTGGTGAAGTTTGAATTAGTGTTAATAATTGTGGTTAGTATTGGAGTTTGATTAGTGGTAGTATTGTTGATATTATTAGTATTGTTAGTATTAATTTTGTTGGTATTGTTAATTTTGATTTGGGTTAGTGTTGTTAGTAATGGGGATTTGATAACTTTCATGATTTGTGTTAGTGTTGGTAGTATAGGGGTTTTGGTTAGTGTTTTTTTATTAGTTTTAGTATGTTAATAATATTAGTGTTATTAGTATTATTTTGTTAGTATGGATGATTTTGATTTGTGTTAGTATACTAGTCTTAAGGTTTTGATAAATATGATTGTTTGTGTTAGTGTTGTTAATATTTGGGTTTTGATTAGTGTTAGTATTTTTTGTACTTGTTGTCTTGGTTAATGTTTAGATTAAAATGAAGAGATTGGAGCGTACATGGATGTACGAAGATAGAATTGATAAGAAAAGACGTCCTACCGCTAGATTTATAAAGGGGGTTGCCGAGTTTATTGAATTTGCTAGACATCCTACCGCTAGAAAAGACGTACATGAGAATGGAAATGAAGAGGGTGAAGGTTTAGAAAACGAGGATGGTGATGGTCAAGTTGACGGTGATGGTGGTGTTGATAGTGATAATGATAATGAATCAATTGGTGATGAGGATGAGGACGAATTTGATGATGATAATGATTAATTGGGTAAAGATATATTTATATATATTTTAATTAAGTTTTTTATGTTATTTGATGTTTTTTTATGTTATTAACAGTTTATGTTTGTTTTTTATGTTATTAACCGTTTCTAACAATTTGAATATTTGTGTAATTGTAGATGGCTGGAGGTCGAGGTAGACAACGTGGCGGCGGTTCAAACAGACGCCGTAGTACTTCTTCAGTCGACGAGGAGGAGATGGATATTATTGATCAGCAGAGTCCGGTAGTGGTCGAGGAATCGACCAATGACGATGAGTCCTCAGATCAGACATCGGAGACGATCCAGTTCACGCCGGAAGGGAAGATGATACTTGATCCCGCGGGGTTTTGGTAAGACAACCACCAATGTCTTTAATTTATTATTTTATAATTATATTACATTATTATTTATCATAAATGCATACTATTCCATAATTTATTTTTAAGGTTTTCGTCTCAAAAGGTTGTACGCGGTTGTACTCAGAGTACAAAGATGAAGATGACGGGAGTTGCTCCTACTTGTTGGACCAAGGCTACCTCTGCACAAAAAGAGGAGTGGTTCAATAATTTTAGGGTATATTATTTTTGTTTATATTTTCTTATATTATTATAGTTTTCAATTAATAATTTATTTTACTAATACTTACCTTTTAAATTGTAGAAAACATTTGACTGGCCGGCCGGATTAGAGTATATTGTACGTCAAAGGTACAATGAGACATGCACTAGACGGTTAAGGGACAACATGTATAAGGTTGTCAAGAGGAAGAAGGAGCCGGAGCATATGAGAGGTATTTAAATTTTTTTGTTATTTGTATATAGTTATAATTTAACACATTTTATCATATTTTATAATACTTATTTAACTTGTAGGTGGTGCATATGAAGATATGCTTAAATATCGTGAAACTCCGGAGTTTCAGGCTAGGTCGAGCCAAGCATCCAAAAATAAAAAAGGAGGAAAGAAAGATGGAGCGGCTGAGCCGTCACATCACGCAGGATCTCGATCTTTCCTGGACCTAGTTTTGGGTGTAATTTATAATTTCCACTTTTTCGTCCATTTGAAAATTATAACATAAATTCTTTTTATTACTAACATCTTCTTATACAAGTCTTTAATCATCACGCAGGATCTCGATCTTTCCTGGACCTAGTTTTGGGTGTAATTTATAATTTCCACTTTTTCGTCCATTTGAAAATTATAACTTAAATTCTTTTTATTACTAACATCTTCTTATACAAGTCTTTAATTTCTTCTTTTAGAAGGGTAAGAAGAAAAAAGCTAACACGCCCACGGCTCCGGAGCTCTTCCTTGACACCCATTCCCGACTCCAAGACAATAGAATATATTGGATAAAGCCAAAAGATAAGGAATTATATGTAAGTTTCAAACCATTTATGGATTTTTACAAGAAGTTCATTTTTTTGAATGTTTAACAAATTTTGTAGCTATTTTTAATAACAATGTTTATATTTTGTAGGAAGCATTTTCCGCCGAGAAAGTTAGGCAACCCGACAAGTCCGATAACGAGATTTGGTTCGACTTGGTTAAGGGTTTCAAGAAGGGGAATGTCTACGGGATTGGGTCTGCTAAGGACGTATTTTACGAAACTCCAAGGGGAAGAATGCCTTCAAGCTCAAAACAAACCTACGAGCCGGGAGTCGTGGGAAAACTCCAAGCCGCACTTAACGAAGAAAGAAGAAAAAACGCGGAAAGGGATGAGGAATTAAGGATAATGAAAGAAAAATTTAAGGCTTGGAAAAGCATGTTCGACAACTGCAACCAAGGTCCGCCTCCCTTTCGGCGAGATTATGATGAAGGCCATGGAGGTGGTGGTATGCAAGCCGAACCCAATATGAGCCTTGGCTTTTGAAATTAGTTTAGAAACTTGTGACTTGTGCTTGTTTAAACTTGGTTTGTTAACGTTTAAGAAGATTTGTAAACTTGAAACAATTTTCTTGATCTATATGAGGATGTTGGTTTCACATCGTGTTGTTGTAAATGTGTGAAATTATGGTTGTTTTCTAGTATACTTGGAGGTATGGTATGGTAACGAAATGGCAGGATGAAGACAGAATTTTTCTTGCAATATCACAGGTTTTTTGGCGACTGAAATGTTCATTTGGCGACTACTTTCAGTCGCCAAACCCCCTGTATTTTTGCAAATTAGAAGGCCTTTTGGCGACTGAAGGCTGTAGTAGTCGCTAAATTGGCGACTGATTTTAGTCGCCAATTTGGCGACTACATTACCTATCAGTCGCCAATTTGGGCGACTGAAATCAATCGCCATTTCGCCAATTTGGCGACGCTTTTTTCAGTCGCCAAATTTGGCGACAGAAATTAGTCGCCCGAATTTTTTTTGGCGACTAATGACTGCGACTGGGTCTTGGCGACTGATTTCAGTCGCCAAATTCATTTTAGCGACTGAAATTAGTCGCCAATATCAGTCGCCTGAATGTTGTTTTCTTGTAGTGAAGGCTGTAAGGAAAACAGAAAAGTGAAGAGAAGGTGTGGTAACTGTAAAAGGTGGGTAAACCACAACAACAGAACTTGTAACCTTCCTTTTGTAGAGGATCTGCCCTCTGATGATGATGAACGTGAAACAGACGACGAAGAGGTATCAATCTTCTCTTTTGTTTTCTTTGTTTGTGGTTTGTGAACTACAATGAGTAACAGAGTAACACACATGATAACATTCATACACACATGATAAAATGCTACTTGCTGATAAAAATTACAGGAGGAATCATCTGATGCATGAAGTGAGCAAGGAAAAACACATGAAATCATATGATGCATGAAGATATAACCTGAAGTCAAAGAATTCTAGTATTTTTAAATGTTTTCATTATATATGCATTTAATAATATTGTCAAGATACATTAAACATTACCATTGCATAAAACGAGTGGAAACTCTCTTTTATATTTCAAGCTTAATAATATATATTAGAATAACATCACAATAACACAGCAGTAACACTGCAGTAACACTACAATAACACTGCAGTAACAACACAATAACAACACAATAACACCACAATAACACTGCAGTAACACCACAATAACACTGCAGTAACACCACAATAACAACACCATAACAACACAATAACATCACAATAACACCACAATAACACCGCAATAACACCACAATAACATTAGAGTAACACTTAGGTAACAGAAAATTAAAACTAGAAGGAAATAAACTACTGACATTCTTTATTAACTGCTGCAATTAACTGCTGCAATTAACTGCTGCAAATTTCTCTAATTACTTATAAATACTTCTATCAACAATCAAACTTATTCAGTCATTCTCCAAACGAAAAAAAACACAAGACCAAAATACTGGTACTTTACATTCCTCTGCAAAAGGTAATCTCCTGTCTCTTTTTATTTTATTTTTTATGTTATCCAATTTTTTAACACTTTGATATCTGTTCTCAAGGCGTAAAGGATAATGTTTTTCATTGTTCAGAATGAGTTCCATACCAGACAATAACCAAATATCTCCATTAGAGGAAGCACTGGATAAAGCAAATAAGAAGATAGAATCGCTTTCCATAGAAATACTGGAAGCCCTAACCAATGTTGAGGCAGCTGAGGCACGTGAAGAGTACATGCAAAAAGAACTGGACAGTCTCCAGGCACAAATGAATTTCTTGAGGCCGAGAAAGATGGTATGCGTAGGTAGTTAGAGGAAAAACAGTACACAGAAGCAGACATGGACGGTCAATTTGTCGCTGGTGTCAAGGCTCTAAAGAAGTCATATACTCGTGTCAATACTTCAATTCCTGACAATTGGTCGGCAGTTCTAGAAGCCATGGAACTAATGCACGCATACAAAAACAACCTTAGGGATGACTTCCTCGAGGGTGAGAGCAGTGTGCAAGGCCCACAGAACAAGCGACCGAGAAGGGAATGAAAAATAACTAATGTGTTTTAGTGTTCTGTTTTTTAGTATTTGTTCTTTCGAACTATTGTGTTTACTTTATCAAGGAATGATTCTATTAACGTTTTAAGTTAGTTTACTAATGTGTTCATGCACTTAACTTCAGTGTATTTTCATTTCATAATGTTACAACTGAATAACAGTAACACAACAATAACCCAACGATAACACCACAATAACACCACAATAACACCACAGTAACAACACAATAACACCACAGTAACGCCACAATAACACCACAATAACACCACAGTAACATAACAAAATAATAAACAATAACACAAGAATAACCGTATATTAACAATACAATAACACCACAGTAACAATTACAAAACAATAAACAATAACAAAAGAATAACCACAGTAACAATAACCCCACAGTAACACCACAGTAACAATAACACTACAATAACACCACAGTAACACCACAGTAACAGAACAATAACACCACAGTAACAATAACAAAACAATAACAGAAGAATAACACCACAGTAACAGAACAATAACACCACAGTAACAATAACAAAACAATAACACAAGAATAACACCACAGTAACACCACAGTAACAGAACAATAAACAATAACAGAACAATAAACAATAACACCACAGTAACACCACAGTAACAGTTGAGAAACTGTTCAAAATACCAGAAAAAGGCAACAGTTGAGAAACTTAAGAATTTAGAAAACTACATTAACAATCTTTTTTGTAGATACTACAATAATACTTACTACAATAGGTATAACAACAATAATCAACAGTGAAATAAAAGCCTAAAACTACTAGTTCAGTTACAAAAGATACTTAATCTACTTTATACACAACCTTCAACGGTACAGCTTCATCTCCAGAAATTGCATCTTGATTTGTTGAAGGAATGTTCACTTTGTACTTCCTTGCATTAGAAACAACACTCAAAATATGAGGTTTCTTTAGCTCCTGCTTTTTTACATTTTCAAGGACAAAATTCCTGTACTGATTCATATCCGCTAACATTAGAGAAGCAGCTATTTCAGCACAGTAGCTTCGACGAGAGACCTTCACCCCCAGGTCCGACTTGAATTCAGTTCCTTCATATTGAGCCATGGTATAGAGCATGAAACAC
>JAIUZE010030501.1:0-15649 GCA_022085475.1 Heliosperma pusillum | reverse complement strand
TATTATTGTAGTTTAATTTGTTAGAATTTGTTTGTTGTTAGTTAGTTTTTGTTTTCAATTAAACTTGTAGTTATTAGGTTGTTATTTGTATGAGATTGTATTGGGTTTGTTTTAATTTGTTTGTTGTTATAAAGTTGTTGTAATTTGTTTTGTGTTAGTTTATAATTATTTCATAGTATGCTTTTTTTGTTCTTGTTAGATTTGTTGTAAAATCAATTTGTTAGTAATTTGTTGTTAGTAATTTGTTGTTAGTAATTTGTTGTTAGTAATTTGTTGTTAGTAATTTGTTGTTTGTAAGTTGTTGTTAGTAATTTGTATGAGAAATATGTATAAAGATAGAATTAATCGGTTTTATTTTCGAGTTTTTCATCCCGATATGATGAAATTTGGAGGAAAAAAAAATTTTCCCCCATGGTTGGACAACCAAATCACACGTCCAACCATGGGGGAAAAAAAATTTTCCCCATGCTCCACCATGGTGGGACGTGTGGTTTGGTTGTCCTACCATGGTGGGATTAAATTTCTGGAAATCCACCATGGCTGGACAACCAGATCCAACGTCCCACCATGGTGGAAATTCCAGAATTTTCATCCCACCATGGTGGGACGTGTGATCTAATTGTCCAGCCATGGTGGGATTTCCAAAATTTAAATCCTACCATGGTTTGAATTTTTTTATTAAAAGTCCGTCCATGGTTAACCCAAAATTTTTTTTTTAGTTTGTTAATTAAGTTGATTAATTTAATTATTTCGATGCTAATATGTTTTTGGAATATTATTAACGCTTATTTGCATGTTTTAATTGTGTAAATGCAGATGGGTGATCGAGGAAAGAGCGTTATGGTTCCCGAAGATCGTACGGTGAACCGTAGAGTCACGGCTTCAAAGCGTCGTATTGTTTTTCGGTGTAGTAGATCTAATCCCGTGAGTAGCGGTATTTCTGACATGGAGAGGTCGGAGGAGGTAGGAGGTAGTGTTCCTGAGATTGTTCATGGTTACGAGGAAGCGGAAGATGATATTGTTGACGAGGGTTTGGTGGACACCGAGTCTGAGGGCGAGGAGGATATTGTTCAGCGGTCCGTACCTTTATCGAGATTGGAGGTACCGTTGTCTCAGAGGTTAGCTCGGGACTCCTTTGGTCGCTATTCTAGGTTGGATGCTGGTTCGCAGAGGGAGCCGCGGAAGAAGCCGCGCAGCGATAGTGATTGGCTCCTTAGAGACCCAGTTTCTGGTGGGCCCCGTAACATATCGGTGTTACGCAGTTTTGGGGGGCATGTGGCATATAGTAGTTGGATTGAGACCGAGGAGGCTAGGTCCTTTATTAAGTGTTACGAGAGGCTGAGTTATGTGGATGGGTTAGGGAGCATGGAGGTGTCGGTTGATGTTGTTAGGAGGTTTCAGTTGACTGGGTTGACGATGTGCTGCACGACAGCTTTGGATGAGAACCTTCTTAGTGCTTTCATAGAGAGGTGGCAGCCGGATACCAACACTTTTCATATGCCTTTCGGGGAGATCACTATTACTCTTCACGATGTGGAGGAGATTCTTGGGATCCGGCCTACTGGTACGAGGGTGTTTGTTCGAGGTACCTCCGTTGCCGGTTCTTCGAGGGAGGAGGCGGGGTTCTTCGAGGGAGGAGGCGGGGTTCTTCTCAGGATTATCAATTGCAGGAGGTCTACCATACCTTGAACATCGAAAGTAAGATGCCAACAACCCGTCTTTTCTTCTGTTTTTTGCCCCATTATTTGCTTTAACCAAAGCAAAACCATGATCCCTTGCAATCCTACTCGCCCAATTAAAGGCATCATCGCGGGTAACAAAACCTAACGTCGTTTCAAAAAACGGATTGTAATCGGTGTTATTATTCCCAAATTCCTCAAACGAGTCCTGTTCAATGCAAATACGTCGCTAATTAGGCATTAAATAATTAATATATATTAGTAAAACATGATCTACATACGTAAAATGTTATTAATCATGACTATAAAAAAACGATATCATCTCACCATGGTTAGATGAAGAACTGGATGTCATAAACCATGGTCAAACCTCCATTTCACAAGTCTGACCATGGTGGGACTTGTGACCTGGAGGTCTGACCATGGTCAGACATCCATTTCACACGTCCCACCATGGTCAGACGTGTGAAATGGAGGTCTGACCATGGCCAGACATCCATTTCACACGTCTGACCATGGTTGGACGTGTGAAATGGATGTCTGACCATGGTCAGACCTCCATTTCACACGTCCCACCATGGTCAGACGTGTGAAATGGATGTCTGGCCATGGTCCATGACATCCAGTTCTTCATCTAACCATGGTATTTTTTCCTAATTATTTTTTAAAAACCGCAATTGAATTTTAACTAACTAAGACGTTACGTAAATCAATTAAGTTAGATAAGTATAAACAAACAACTACCGGATTCCGGGAAAAAAAAAATTAACAAACGTAAAATTTGATTAATATGTGAACATACCGAAGAGTGTTCGTCCCCCATGATAAGCGATTTAAGAAAATTGTTGTTGTTGGATTTAGTCAAATTGTTGTTCTTGTACGATTTTAATTGTTTTAGTTGAATTTAGTTGTTTTGATTTTTAGAGAATTAGAGAAGAGAGAGATAAGAGAGATAGAGAGTATAATTCATTAAGGGCATTATCGTCTTTTTTATGAAAAACGTCGTCGATGTTTCCTAAAACGTCGTCGATGTTTACCTACTTAATAATGAAAAGAAATAGCATGTGCGTTTAAAGAGGAAGTGCTGAAGAAAAAGAAAAGGGCAATTCTATAGTAAAAGTGTATTTTGTATTGAAATATTTAGGCTTTATTTAGAAAAACTATAATAATAGAAAATTTAGCTAAAACATTTAATAGTAGAGCTAAAATTTCAAAAAATTAGCTAAACCCGGAACAATTATCTGAAATAGTAGATAAAATTAATTATGAGCTAATTAGGTAGTTGATCGACCTAAAATAGAGTGAACCTGTAATACTCGTGTTTTCTAATGGTCTTGGGTCGAGCAACCCTGGGCCCGCCTCGTTAGTCGATTTCTTGTATCTTTGAGTTGGAGGTCGAGTAAGCTTGTACTCGGCCAAATTGTTGGTTATTTAGTCGAGTTGAGTATTCACTCGACCAAATAGGTGGGTTACTCTGTGGATAAGGGAATTCAATCCACGCGATGCTTTTTATTTCAAAAACATTTTTTATTTAGCTTTTGAAAAGAGTTGCCACTAAGTTTTTAAATGAAATTTAGAAACCAATTTTAGAGATTTGAGTTCGTGTGAGATTACGTGATGGGTAGTTAATTTAATTTCATTAAAAGAACACTCATACCCGCCTGTTAAGATAAAAGGTTTCTACTAAGCAAAAGAATGGCTATTTGGAGACGTATCACATGTGAATGCAACCATACGATTTAAAGCCTAACATGTGAATTTCATTCTATGTTAATTTAATGCATTTACTATTTCGTCGAAGTTATTTAACTTATGAGTTCATTTAAATTATCTAGCATATACAAACAAAGAGATGGAGATAAGAGATATTCTTACTCTTAGCATAAGATAGATTAGCAAACATTAATGATTAATTTACAAGAGTAATTCAACATGCAATTCAAATCTAATTATTTTATAATTAAAATCAAATCGACTAACTAAACTTGCCAAAGACGTAGATACAAATAAAACATGACACAACTCGATTTATATACCAATAAGCTAAAAAGAAAGAAAAATGAGGCCTTTGACAGTTGTTACTCGATCGAGTACTGCTTAACTCGATACAGAAACCTCTGTCTCGGGCGCGACACCCCTGTCTCGATCGAGGCAGGCCACGACTCGATCGAGTATGACTATATATATTCGATCGAGTATGACTATATATACTCGATCGAGTGACTCTAGGACAGACTTACTTGGCCGTGGCATTGAAAGTACTCGATCGAGTAAGATAGTTACTGGGTCGAGTAAGATGGTCACTTGGTCGAGTAACCTCCCGACTCGATCGAGTACATCACTTACTCAATCAAAGAGGACACACAATATACATGATTTAAAAATAGAAAGTCAATACGATACAAAGCTCACCCTCGACATACATGTATCATTGACAAAGTCTTGAGTCGTCATCGATAATAGAATGTGTCACAAGGGGCCGTCGTCGACGAAAACAATTTCACTATACCCGTTTTTCTAGAGTAACGAGCATCAATTTTCAAAAGCTTGTAGTTTCTTCGTTTCTCAACGAAAATTCAACTGGAAAGATTTTTTTGAAAGAGTATAGAGAGTAGTTATCAAAACTGGTATCTTTTATTGTGAATGGATCTCGTAGTTAGGAGAAAAGTGGCTGTGAAGTAGACTGTTTATGCACGAAACATAAATGACTACTCTGTTTTGTTCGACAGTTTAGGGTTGTTTTAGGGTTGTTTTAGGGTTTATTACTCCTGGTTATTATAGGTACATTGTATGAAGATGATAAGGGTTGCTAATGGAGGTAGTCCTATGGGCACGAAAATAAGTGTGGTGGTAGTTCGGAGTATGGTCTATATAGTAGATGTTTCAGTTTTTGTGGGTAATGGCGTTAAGGCTCAGTAATAAGGCTCAAAGACCGTCGCAAAATCGAGTTATACAATCGTTTTAAAAAAACTTTTTAAAACATCGTTTTAAAGAATAAATGAGACGATAAAATAAAAGAGTTCAAACTTGAATTTTCAAGTCGGATTAAGTAAATATTTATCTTATTTACTTTTCAAGTCGGATTAAATAAATATTTATCTTACTTTCAATAAAACAAATTTGAGGCAAATGACTCAATTTTAAAACAAATTAAAAATGAATCTATTTAAGACAAACATCAATTTTAAATTTCATTTAAAAGTAATAAAATCCGTTGACGACTCCCGTTCTACATCGTAAAACGAAATCCAAATAATGACAATGCCAAACGAGAAATACCCGTCGTCCTATCATCATCGGGTGTTTGACGGGAGTCTTACAAATGCATGTATCGACGGATACGGATATCTACACACTCAGTCGAGTATGGGGTTGACTCGACCGAGTTAGGTGGTCACTCGGTCCTTTAGGTCATAGACTCACCTGAGTATGTCAGCTGGTAGTGTTCCTTCTTTGACCCAACCTTTGGGGCACTCGATATGGACTCGGTCGACTTTTCTTACCCGGTCGAGTATGCCAGCTGGTAGCATTTCTAACGCACGTCTATGTTATGTGTATTTCAAATCCATTAATTGTTAGTAGCAAATTAAAAGCAGCACAACTTGTAACTGATCTGAAAAACAAAATACCCCCCATTTGAATCATTTTTTACTATTGACTCATTTAGTATAATACCCACACAAAAATAGAATAGAATTAATAAATGGTTGGATAAAAAGTCCTCCGTCATAATTAGTAAAATGATGTAGTTGTTTGTAAAATAATTTGTAAGCTACTATTTAAGGAAAAAAATGCTTCATAGGGGAATTGTGTTCGAGTAAGTATTGTCCTCAATAAAAGTGTTGGAGTAAGTATTTTAGTAATTTAATTGTTATATTAATAAGAATGCCTAATGTTTATGAAACATTTTGAGAATTTGAGATAATCATATAATGTGTTTATTATAATTACAATTAGTTGTAGATTATATTAACCAAATATGAGATGACCATTTTATTTACATGTGATTATAAAATATGACTTAAATATTAAATTTATTTTATTTGTTATGAAATTGCATTTAAATCAGTTAAATGCACATTTATAAGCAAAATTACATGTTTCATGTCACATGTCACATATGTGACACATGACAAAATAAAAAATAAAATAGACACCCCTTTTATCATGGATAAACCGGTTTTGGGGTGGGTAGTAGGGTGTTTTAGGCTTTAATTTTGTTCTAATTAAGAATTAGACAAAATCATTACTACCTAAACCTATGCCCTAGCTAATGCATTGTTAAGAACAAAAGCAAAAATCCAACCCTTCCCTATGTGCATAGGGTGGCTGGTCCATGTGCCAAATAAGGAGATGTTTTTTCCTTATTTTGTATATACTTCATCTCATAATTAATATACATGCTTATCTCTCTAAATATTCTCACACTAAAAGAAACTTAATAAGTTTAAATTTGTATTCATAAATTTCTAATAATATTACTAAGAGTAGTAATAGATTTATTAGTTATATTTTAAGGGCTACTACCATATTATACTAGTGTAGTTATATTGTAGTGATTAAGAGGTTGTCTTGGGTGCATCTAAGAGGAGCGTTTCTGCGTTGAAACTTGGAGTTCATCCTTCATCCTAAGCTCAAGAACGAAGTTTGGAAGGTGTCCAAATCTTGTGCCCAATTCGCCAAAACCAAATGTGAGGAACATTTTTCTTTCTTCCTTTGTTTTTAAGTTATGCATGCATAAGATCCACTAGTTTAATGAGTAAACTAATTACAATATGTTATTAGAAATATCTAATAATGGGTTTAGAAACCTACAAGTGGTATCAGAGCTTTGCTTGTTGCATGCATAACCGATTTATAGTTTTTTCGAGTTAATGATAACTTAAATAAAACTAATAATTTGTGTTTTATGAGATAAAGTCACAAAGTCTTTTGCATGTTAATATATTCTAGTCCTAATGTTATTTTAGGTCAAATTTATGATTTATGGAAATTTATATTGCTCAAATATGATTTTTAGTGATTTTTATTACATTTTAATGAGTAAGATGGTGTTTAAAATACTAAAAATATTTAGACTTATCGTCAGACCTAGAAATGTTTACATGCCATCATATGCATATTTTACTTACTTTATGTAAAATTTCATGCGAGTTGGATTTATTTCTCAAGATTTATGATTTTTAGATGATAAAAATGGAATAAATGGAGGTTAGATGGTTACAAATAGTTCTACTTTGAATCCGACCATGAAATTTTAATATGTTATCACATCCTTATTTTAATCACTGTGTGTAAAGTTTGACACGAATTAGATTTGTCTTGCATGATGTATGGATTTCTAATGTAAAAATGGCATAAATAGTGACTATTTTAGCAAAAATAGCTAAAATGCATTTCATGGCATGAGAAAAAAATTTTTGGTTGCTTACATGTCCCAATTTTCAGATATAAAGTTTAAAATTTGAATATATTAATTTTCACATGCTTTATATATTTTATTTGATAAAACCGATAAAGCGCAACCGTATTTTCCTCAAAAAGTGATTCAAAATTTTTAACCTTGATTTTTGACATTATGAGTGTCATGGAAATGTTCCATAATGTTTAAAAATTTAAAGTTCAAGTTTTGAACTTATTGTAATTAAATTTGGATTTATTTCAATAAAATATGATTTTAATATCTAAATATGAGCAATTATAAAATAACAAGTTGAATTATTGTCAAAATTTGAGTAATGACTAATTTTTGAGTCCTAAAACAGTTAGGATAATTAACTTGAACTTAAATATGATTAAAGTATTGTTTGGTTATTTTAAAATCTTATTATCACGCATTTCCGTAAAAACGAGTTATATTTGATATAAATTTACATAGGGCGATTTGGCACGTAAACTGAGCATGTTTTATACATATTATGATGCTGCATTTTGAATGGATGAATGTCATTTTGGATTTTTATAATTTTTAATTATGTAATTTATTTTAATATGGCGTTAGTTTTAATCGATATTGCCCGTAATGTAAGGGAATATTGATTCGGTTGTATTTTTATGTGATCTCGTATCATTTTTATTGTAATATTTTAATTTTAAAAATGTATAATAGGAAAGTCTTGTAATTTTAACATATTTTGTAAACATTTTTAATTCCGGAGTTTCCTAAAGACGGTGCCATTCGGAAAGGCGTTCCGAAAGAGACGATGTCCTTGGGAGGCGTGCTTATGAAGTTCAAGGGATCAATGGAGTTGGTTTCTGAATTTGTAATAGATTATTTGATTTTCTATTTAGGAAGGCCATACTAAGAGATTTATTATTTGCTTCAATTTTATTTAATGTGTTTGCATGCATTACCAAATCGCCATAACATGACATGCATTTTTATCGAGTTTTCGACCGTGTCAATTATAATTATCGTTAGTTCATTGATTTAGTTCACTTAAACGAGATAGATGACATGACCTCTTATAAATAATAATTGAGATCAAGCCTTACCAAATAGTAGAACCCATGAGTCTCAATTTCACAAGGAAGTAGGCTCGGCTCACTGAGGTGCTAAACTTGTTACGTTGGGTAATTGGAGTAATAAAAGTTATTACATCGAAATTTGGATTGAGCTCAACGGAAGTATTCGCTACCGTAGCCGCATGTGTTACGGGCTTAAGATAAATATTAATGTAATTTTATCGACCGAGAGTTCTAAAAGTAGAATCGATTAAAGAGTTAATCCACCGAATTATGTTAATGAAGGATGAATCGGCTCACCGTGCCCAAGTTGATATGAATTTGGATCTCAGAATCATTTATAATAGTTGGGTAAAGCTCACTATTTAAATGCTAAAATTGTTTAAAATGTTTACAAGTATATTTAAAACGATAAATGTTGACATTTCCTTCATCTCTTCTTTTGTAGTCAAATTTGTTTAAATCGCAATGGTAACTCCAAATTTATCCACAACGTCTAACGCTTCAACTCTCACCAACATGTCTTGGCTCCGATCCTTCATGGATCGATGTAAATTAGAAAAGAATGGTGCTAATTTTGCCGATTGGGATGCACAACTCCGCTTGGCCGTGGAAGGTGACGACAAGCTTCGTTACCTAACTGTAGCCCCTCCCGCTACACCCGAAAGTAGGTCAACCGCCATCATAAGGCAAGCCTACGAGGCTTACCACAAAGAGTCCGCCGCAATAAAAAATGTTTTGATATTCTCTATGGAGGTCGATCTCCAAAGGAATGCCATAAAGATGAGCACTGTCTATGAGACCTATACGAAGCTTGTGACCATGTTTTCGCAAGCTCCAAGGATCATACAATATGAGACGGCTTCCGCGTTCTTCGACATGAGTTTCTAAGAGGGCCAAAAGGTTAGGCCTCATGTACTCAAATTGATTGAGCATGTTGAGACTCTTAAATTACAAGGGGTTTACCACACCCGAACAACTAGTTATTGATCGAGTTTTACATTCGTTGGGAAAATTCAAAGCATATGTGCAGTTTAGGGTAAACTACAATATGCAAAACATGAAAACCTCTCTCCATGAATTGCACAAGATGCTTGTGCAAGCCGAGAGAGACATGGGGCTAAATGTTAGCACCACCAAGGATGTGCTCCATATTAACAATAAGAGCAAGGAGAAGTTTAAAAAAGGTGGTAGCAAAGGAAAGAAGCCCTCAAACCTCAAAGGCAAGGGAAATGCTATTAAGAATAGCTCACCCAAACCACATAAGGGAGCCTCGATTGAGGACAAATGCTATATTGTAATTGCATAGGTCATTGTAAGAGGAATTACTCTAAGTATCTTGGAGATCTTAAAACTGAAAAGATTGTTCCAGTAGGTAAATATTTATCCCTATCATTTATGTTATGATCTCAACTTTGGTATTAGATACAAGTTGTGATTCTTACCCTTTTTAATTGTAATTAGGGCATCCTATCAAGGATAAAGGCAAGGACAAGCAAGCATAAAGAGGCTCTTCGAGGGAAGCTAAGGTATCCACCCATGTAAGAAGACCTATGGAAGCTTAGCCTTATTTTGTATTGTCTTCATTATTGGGTTGTATTTTGAGACATTATTTTAGAACTCTTTATTTCCTTGTTTGACATGGAAATTTGTTTATTTATTTACAATGGTTGTAATTGGATTATGGTGACTTAGTTTTCAACCCAAGTCACTCGATTTGTGGAATTTTAACGTTCTAAAACTTGTCATCATTAAACACTACTTGCATCTCATAACATAAATTGTATCGGATCATATTGATCATTAAAGAATTATGATGATTGGATCATTATAATAAGTTTATAAGTTATGAATTTGATTCTCCTTATAATTTTGAAAGATAAATTGTTAAGTCAAATTGCGTTATTGAACTCAAAGTATGGAATCTACAAAACCAATTGGCCACATTACTCGAATTTAAAACTTGTAACCACTTATAATGATGGTAAATGACATGGACTTGAGCTCACTTAATTTAGCTTATAAAACTAGTCTATCTCGAAGCTAAGATACAATGTCTTTTCTATGAAGTCTTTTATCTCCCTCACGATCATGAGTATAAAATTGTTTGTGGCTCATGAGGCTATCGTTAAAGAAAATAGTTGTATTTTTCTAAAGATAGAGTGGGAGAAAATAAGCCACAATGTAAAACTAGAAATGGACTAGTGAGGAAACCAAAAGAAAATGTTCTTAGGTTAGACTCAAGACTAGTGAGGAGACCAAAAGAAAATGGTCTCGATATAATGAGATTATGATCTATGAAGTGGATAGACCTAGTAATTTTAAAATTTGATTTTCTATAAAAGAGCCTTATGAAACTAATTGGAATCTATGCAAATGAATGATTTATTTGGAGTTGTCCAAATAATAGTTGCATAGATGGATATAAAGATGTTTACAAAAGCTAACTTTAACGTGTAACTATGCTAAGATCCAAGTCATCAGTATTATACCTCCTAGTGAGTGTGTACAAGTTATACATCAAAACCATTTTTCCAAATAGGTATTTGGAATAGGATGTGTACACGACATAAGCCTAAGGTTTCAACCAGCACTTAGAGGGTTTGATAATCATTTCTATTATGTGATATAAGAATAGTTTCATTCGAATTGTTGAGAAGTCATGTGTAGACATGAATTTTAGTGGGAGTTAAAGTTATCATGTTTAGACATGAAGTTAAGTGGGAGAAACTGTCTTCCACGAATATGACGTATCACTCATTGAAATAGGAGATAATTTTAGTCTGGCATTTAGACAAGTGTCTTATATTTATAAGATCCTTCATCTATTTCAACAAGTTGAGTAGGTTATTCATATTGATGAAAGTGAGATCACTATGAAAGGGTTATAGTCATTCACTGAACATAAGAGTTGTTGATCACGTGATTACTACTGTTCCCGCCATTAGACCAATCATGTATGCCATAATATGCACGTACCTAAATGACTTGTAAGCTTGGAGCAAGACAAGCCTATAACAAATCAATAAAAATGAGAGTCATTGGATAGCCTTCAAGAACATCCATAAGGTTATCAAGGAGAACTAGGGATTCATTCTTGTGTTTGGTAGAGATAACTTTGATTATGCGTTAAGGATTACACAAACCCAAATTTCCAAACTTATAAGGATTTGTTGAAATCCTAGGCTAACGTTTGTTATATTAGAAGCGAATAACTAAAAGGGATGATGGAAGAGTCAATCATTTATATTTCTACAAATAGAGACTTTGTATATTATGACGAGGATTAGGTGGCTTATAAGGAACTAATGGTAGATCCTTTCACCAAGATACCTATCAGTTATCATGATAACGAGTGGGAACATCTTTTAAGTTTAAGAGCCCAACACTAGATAGAGATCTAGACATGTAACACCCGCAAATATACACTATTTGTATTTTAAAAATATTATACGGATACTTTTCAACGAAATTTTAGATTTAGTCTAGAACATAGTTTCCCGTGTCTAATTTAGCAAATCCGAGTTCGTAATCGGACTTTACTCGAAATTCCGTGTGAGTTACGCCTTAAGGCACTTTTGGGCTTTTTCCATATTTTTCCACTCACCTTATATCCCCTTATAACCCTAACTCCGTCACTCACTTTTCCACTTACTCCTTCTTCCTCAACAAGTAACCAAAACCTAAACTCCATTTTTGATCAAGCTCAAGATCATCGCTACTCCTTCATTCCTTACTCAAATCTGCTAATTTTCGTCATAATCTTCCCCTCTTATCGTCCTCTATCTTATTTGGTAATAAAATTACCGTCTTTCTAACTTTTCAATTTATCCGTCTTTCTCAAAGGTTAATTATATTCATCTTTTGTTGTCTAATTGTAGGTGGAGACCTTCAAGACCTCGACAAAGATTACTACCTAGTGGAGGAGGACCTAAAAGAAGATTGAAGACGCGAAAAGGTAACGATGAAGGGTTACCCGATATCAATACGTGATTTAATATGTTTTTGATGTTAGCGAATGTATTTGGAATAGGATGAGTATTCATAGAATTTGTGTTTGTTGATGTTGGTTGTTATGTGTTGATAATTGTTAATGAGTGTTGATGATAGTTGATGTTTGTTGATGTTCATTGGTGATGAATGACGATTTTCGTGCATATGTGCTCCTAGCCAGCCGACCGGCTGCCAGTCAGCTGACCGGCTGGGATGGTGGCTGACATTTTTGACGTAATTTTGTGTTATGTAGGTCTCAGCCGGCCGACCGGCTGAGACACCCCCCATTCCTTCATCTTATTTTCCAATGGTATATGGTCCAGCCAGGTAGCCGGTCCACTTGACCGGCTGGATCACTCTGTATTTTCAATAGTTTTTGTTTGTTACCAAAACGCCAGCCGGGTAGCTGGCGGCCGGTCCACTTGACCGGCTGGCACACGCTGCCTTTCTCCTTCTACCTCTTTTCTTATACTTTCATTTTTAATAGTTTGTATGGTTCGGTCATCGTATAAATTTACGTAATAGCATTAAATATTTATGTTTAGAATATATGATATCCCATTCGCTTATATCACATGTTTTGTGACGGTTTTTGGTATGTCCCTCTTTGAGTCGGTTTTACATATGTTACGATTTGAGCATTAATTGTTAAGTGCTATGAACTCTCATTCCCCGGCTACCTCCTTGCTCGTTAGACTGGAATGTCGGAACGAGGAGATGTATCACAAATGCTTGTATGCATGTTTTAGTGGAGATATGACGACGTTGTTGGGAGGCGAACGCTATGCGTTGATCAACCCGGCCGTCAAATGTTGTATATTTTCAAGGTGATGTCATTGCATGTAGCGTACCGCTTGTTTATGATGCTTGTTCTCTTTCCGCCTCTTTCGTGAAGGTTGGCCGAATTTGGGGTACTCGACTTCTGTGTTTGACCGAGTCTTGGATGCAAAATGAGTAGCGCATGTTGAATCGGAACATGTTTATTCCGAGAGTCTGGCCAGGTTTAGACTAGGATCGGATTATTATTATCGTCGTCCTACCAGGAGGAATTGAGTCTACATATACGAAATGTTAATCGTGTATGCATTCAGGGAAATGTTTATCCCGTGCATGCGAATTGATCATACTTGCTATGTACATGGTGCTAGTGCATGTCATTAACCGTGAGAGATGTTGTCACCGTATTCGTACGTTTGTATGGATGGTTCTATGTTGATTATTTTTTACCGTTGGATGACTTGGCGTGGTTTATATGTCGAGTCTCTATCTTATCAAGTATATGCTGCTAACGGTGACATGCAAGCCCTAGTGAGTATATAGTTGCCTAAGGGTGTCTTCCCCGAGTCTATCTATAATATGATGCTTACCGTTTTGTACGTCATGCGCCTATATCTTTATGTATTGAAATGCCTATTTATCCTTCTCGTAATTCACATGTATATATATATATATATATATATATATATATATATAGAGGTAGGTTCAAATGAGTCTATCCCTTCCTTTTGAGTCCTTGAGTCCTCATCTCAACCCTTAGATTAAGAGGATGAATGGCTAGGATTAAAACAAAATGGAGGGTCAAGATTGTGAGACACACACAATCCATTTCCTTCAAACCCTAGTACTTATACCCTTTATTCACACAATTTCTTTCATTCTCAAATTTTTCATTATCTTTCTACCTCCTTTCTCTCTCTAAACACCTCTCAAAAATAAAACCCAAAAAAATCCCCTCCTTCCCTCCCCACCACCGAGCCCCACCAGCCCCACCACCGGTCCCACCACCGCCGCTCCTCCACTGCCACATCCACGACCCCTTTTCTCACCCCACAACCTGCCGCCGCCACCTTCCACCCCACCGAACACCACCTCCTCTTCCCTACACCGCCACCGCCACCTTCACTGCCGCCCCACCGTCCTCCTCCTCCCTGCCTTTCTCCCCACCGTCCTCCTCCTCCCTGCCCGCCTCCTCTCCTCCACCGTCCTCCTCCAATCCTTCCACCTCCTCCCTGCCAGCCTCCTCACCTCCACCGTCCTCTTCCCTTCCTACCACCTCATCCCTGCCCGCCTCCTCACTTCACCGTCCTCTTCCCTTTCTTCCTCCTCATCCCTGCCCGCCTCCTTCTGCCGCCACATGCAACGCTGCCGCCACCCCCCTCGCCCTCCTCTTCTCACGACCCCTTTCGCCCACCTCTACCATTCTCAGATTTGAAATAAAAACCCAAACTACCACCACCACCAATTAGATCTGGGAAAAAAAACAAAACAAATAAATACCATTTTAGATCTGAAAAAAAAAACAACCACCACCATTTCAAATCTTGTTTTTTATTTTTTCATATTTCGTATGTTTTTATTTTTATTTAGATCTCGTTTTTTAGTTTATATTTTTCTTTCCTAGATCTACTTTGTTTTTTTTTTTTCAGATTCACTTTGTTTTTTATTAAATCTCGTTTTTTTATTTCTTATGTTTTTTTTATATTTTAAATCTCGTTATTTTTTCAGATTATATACTAAAGTTTACTAAAGTTACACTAGTAAAGTTACACTAGTACATACTAAAGTTACACTAGTATGTACAAAAGTTT
Organism: Heliosperma pusillum; assembly: GCA_022085475.1. NCBI lineage: Eukaryota > Viridiplantae > Streptophyta > Magnoliopsida > Caryophyllales > Caryophyllaceae > Heliosperma > Heliosperma pusillum. The sequence goes on along the minus strand of JAIUZE010030501.1, from coordinate 924 downwards.
CACTAGTATGTACTAAAGTTTCACTAGTATGTACTAAATTTCCACTAGTATGTACTAAAGTTTCACAATTATGTACTAAAGTTTTACTAGTACAAACTAAAGTTTCACTAGTATGTACTAAAGTTTCACTAGTATGTACTAAAGTTTCACTAGTATGTACTAAAGTTTCACTAGTATTTACTAAAGTTTCACTAGTATTTACTAAAATGTACTAAAGTTTCACAATTATGTACTAAAGTTTCACTAGCATGTACTAAAGTTTCACTAGCATGTACTAAAGTTTCACTATTATGGACTAAAGTTTCACTATTATGGACTAAAGTTTCACAATTATGGACTAAAGTTGCACTGGACTAAAGTTATCTTATTAAGGACTGAAGTTACTTAATTAATGACTATAGTTACATTAGTATGGACTGAAGTTACACTAGAAAAGACTAAAGTTACCTAAACATGAGTTACACTATAATTGACTAAAGTTACACAGTTAACAAAATGAAGTTTCACTAATAAAGTTTAAAGTTACAAAAATAATGGTTGAAGTTACACTCTTAATGACTAAAGTTAGCCTCATAAAAAGGCAAAAATCACATAAACTTATCTTAAAGTTACATAAATTCAAATTTATATACTCGAAATCAAATTTTATTTTGAAGTTACACAAATAATGGTTGAAGTTACACTTTTAATGACTAAAGTTACCCTCATAAAAAGGTAAAAATCACATAAATTTATCTTAAAGTTACATAAATTCAAATTTATATACTCGAAATCAAATTTTATTTTGAAGTTACACAAATAATGGTTGAAGTTACACTCTTAATGACTAAAGTTACATCATTATGTACTCGTAATGTAGGTGAAAGTCTTTAAAACCCACTCATTTGGTTCTAATCTTGGCCCTTCATTTTGTTCTAATCTTGT
>JAIUZE010030500.1:0-10941 GCA_022085475.1 Heliosperma pusillum | reverse complement strand
AGGAGTATTTATAGTAGTAGAATCATAGTAGATCTAAAACCCTAGTATAATATTTAACAAAGATACTTATCTTTCCATAAAATAATATTTGCTTATCTTTTAGAAATATCTTTATCTCAAAATATTATTTGGTTTATCTTATAGAAATATATTTATCTTTATATCTCAAAATATTGTTGTAAAGATATAGTAGAATCCTAGCTTAGGTAAACTAAGGAAACAAACCTAAGGAGGCCGGATTCACCTAGCTCACGAAACCCTAGGAGGCACGCAACCCTAGGAGGCACAATACTAGGTTTCCACGAAACCCTAGATGGCTCCAACCCTAGGTGGGCTAATTAGGTTAACAACAAATTGAGATAGAATATATTAGAAACCCTAGGTAGCATGACAACCCATAAGTTGTATTACTAACAAATAGAATCTCATAAATATATTCTCTATTAAAATAATTGATAAATATAAAAATAAAACTCTTTCACTTTTGAAAACATTTCAAAACATTTTATTTCCAAAATCATGCATCAATATTTTATCAGCCAAAGTCATAGACTAAAGCTATAACTTTTGAACATAAAATCTCTCGAATGGAATAGTTACCGAATGACGACCTATACTATCTAATCTTCACAAAGATCTTCAGTATACGGATCATCTCTTCATCTTTATCACAAAGACCCTCCATCTCGAGTCTTGTGTAGATTTATGTAGATCTTGGTTGAAGCGATTTTCCTTAAAGTTATGCCTGGTGAGCTATAACTTCCATGTTCACTTCCAAAGTTATTCCTGAAGTTGGTATAACTTTGTCTCACAGACTTTATCAAAGTTATGCCTAACTTTGATCTTTCTTCTCATAATTGTTGCTAGCTATAATAAGACTAAAGCACACAATTACACGCATATGATATATCGAGTAAAACATATTATTACATAAACACATGTCATTATCAAAACTTATGAATTGGTCCAACAATAACCTTAAACCTATAGGCTTTACTATTTTCAGCATAGCCTATGAATAAACATTCTATTCCTTTTTCCCCTAATTTCTTTCTCTTAGGCTCAGGAATCTTAACAATAGCCCTACATCCTCATACTTTGAGATGACTTAAATTTGGTTTTCTTTTATTCCAAAGTTCGTAAGGAGTTGTAGACTTCTGCCTTTTAGTAGGCACCCTATTAAGGATATAACACGCTGTTTTCAACGCTTCACCCCAGTATCCAAGGGATAGTCGTGAGTTTGATAACATGGCATTAACCATTTCCGTTAAAACTCGGTTTTTCCGTTCAGCAACGCCGTTCTGCTGTGGCGTATAGGGTGCCGTAACTTGATGGATTATTCCACTAGATTGGAAGTAGGATGGATTATAGTATTCCCCACCTCTATCCGATCTAAGACATTTGATAAACGTCTCACAATGTAGTTCTACCTCAGATTTAAAAATCCTGAATTTATCAAGAACTTCATCCTTTGAATGTAAAAGATATACATGGCAAAATCTAGAGTGATCTTCAATAAAGGTTGCAAAATAACGTTTTCCATCTAATGTTAAAGCGTCACTCATATCACATAAATCACTATGAATTAAATCTAGTAGTTTAGATTCTCTAGCAATCGAAGGAAAAGGTAATCTCGTAATCTTTGTAACTATACATGTTTTGCAATTCAGATCATGTTTCTCAATAAACGGAATTAAAGAAAGATGTGCCATATCTTTTAATTTTCGAAAATTAACATGTCCTAAACGATTATGCCATAAAACGGAATTATCACAAGCATTCAAGACATAAGCAGAATTATTCATCATATTATTCATAAGGTTCAACTTGAACATACCGGTATGGGCATACCCTTTGCCTACGAATACACCACCCTTAGATATTACATAGTTTCCAGACTCATAGACCTGTTTGAAACCATACTGGTTCAAAATATAACCAGACATTAAATTTTTGCTTAGATCAGGAGCATGATATACATCATTCAATGTAAGACACTTTCCGGAAGTAAATTCTAGCACCACACTTCCTTTTCCTAAGACACTAACAGGAGACTTGTTTCCCATGTAGAGAAAGGTTGGTTCATCCACTGTTTCATAGGTCTTGAAATTAGCCTTATCTTTGCATACACGTCTAGTTGCACCCGAATCAACCCACCAATCATTGTCCTCTTGAATCATGTTGATTTCGGATATCATGGCAGCGAAATTTTCATTGCCGCGAGATGCATTCCTGTGGGAAGAATTTTGTCCAGCCCTTGAATCACCAGGGCCCTTTTTCTTCGGACAATCACGTTTCATGTGAGGGCCATCACATATCCAGCAAGTAATTTTCTTCTGTTTGTTACTTTCATCAGAATGGAAGTTGCCTTTTCTCTTACCTTTGCCTTGAAACTTGGCCTTGGTTTTGCCTTTACCCTTACTGGATTGGCCTTCTTCTATCACATGGACGACCTGGTCCTTCCTTTCTTCTTGTTTACGGTATTCCTCTTCTACACGAAGATGATTAGCCAATTCCTCAAGAGTAAGATCCTCTTTCTTATGTTTCAGGCTATGTTTAAATTCTTTCCATCCTAAGGGTAGTTTATCAATAATGGTAGATACAACAATGGACTCATCCATGTTCATATTATGTTGTTTAAAATTGCCAAGGATACGTTCGATCTCATGGAATTGTTCCATTACTGACCTTTTGTCGGACATGGAATAACTATTAAATTGAGAAACAAGGAATTTCTTACTTGTAGCATCTTCACGCAAATACCTTGCTTCTAATTGATCCCATAAGTCCTTTGCAGATTCCACGGACTGATATGTGTCGAACAGGGCATCGGCCATACCATTCAGAATGTGTCCTCGACATATATATTCATCGTTTTCCCACTTCGCTCTTGCACGAGCTTCTGCCAAAGTTTCGTCCTCCCTCTCCCCTGGTTGTGGTGTGGTCAGAACATACACGACATTCAGAGTGGTGAGTAGAAAATGCATTTTTTTCTGCCATCTCCGAAAATTACCGCCATCAAATTTGTCCAGTTTCATAAAGTTTGTTGTCATCTCCCTAACACTTGCCATGATAAATAGTCTTAAGATTGTTGAAACTGTTTGTACAGAAAACAATAAACTTGTATACAGAAACTAAAAACCGACTCCTCAAGCACGCAAAGGCGTTGCCCTTAAGACTATTTCGCCCCCTTACCGAACGCCCGGGGTGGATCGAAAGTCTCAGGGATACTAAGAGTCTATCTAATGTAATTGCGTTAAACCATCATTAGATTCTATTTGTATAAGAGATTTTGGTTAGGATTTTCTGTATGTTTCAACAGAAATGGCACCATCTATTTATAGATGTTGTATGGTGTCTGTTGGAGAAGCACTTATTGGTGAAGCAGTTTCTTTTGTTTGACAAAAGTGAAAAGGTGCAATACTACCCCTTTGGTAATATATTAATTAACTACGTAATTAATTAAATTCCTGGAATTAAAACAAATTCCGCATTGGGCCAGAAACCGTCTTCAGACTTCATGCACTAATGCTCTGCTTGTGTCAATATGTCAATTCCCCACCAATTTGCTCTAAGGAAATATCCAACAAGACCGACCCGCCAAAGTTTGAATTCCTACTCAAAAGGGTTGCTGTTCTCCATCGAAGCAGTACAGGGGATAGATATCGCTCAGACTTACAATATGTGCGACATTCAGCTAAGTTTATTACGAAAAAGCTAGTTAAACTACTTGTTAAAACCTATCAGGGTTAATTGCTCTTTTTTCTTTTACAGTACTTTGTTATTTTTTCCTGCAACATAATTTTGTTGTTATTGTTCTTTCAAAATTTCACACTAAATGTGGTTTTGCAACAAAACCTTCTATTTGCATAGGTAAAGGGTTAGTCCATTTGGTAATTTATTCAACTCTATACTATAATATAAACTCGTAACTAAATTATAAACTCCATTAATTAATTCGGTACTTAAGCACTCGGAGCAGAAGCGGCAGAGCAGTATTGGTAAACAAGCCTTTCGACAAGTGGGGCCTTGACGTCCTTAAGAGCAGCGCAACAACCAGAACTCATGCTGAACTTGTGAGCCGACAAGTACGAACGAAAATCATCTGCACATGGACTCAACTTGTCCTGGGCTGGAGGAGGGTTAGATGGGTGTCGGAAGGGGAAGCGAGGAGCGGATATTGGGGGCAGAGACGGGAAATGTGGGCGTGGAAACTCAGGAAAGTGAGGATGCATGAAATGGTAATGTGGCATCAAGTAAGGGTGTTGGAATAGCCATTGTTGTTGATTATATAAATCGTATTGTGTTTGTGCATCGTTGGAATAGCTAGAATATGTTATTTCAAACTATTTTTTTAAAATTTTCCATCACATTAAATATAGACTCGAGGAAGTACGACAAGAGAAGCAAAGACACAAGCTCTCCTTCCTGAGTTTTAATATTGTGTCGCTCGGGGAGAGCAATTCCTCAATGATTAGTACAAATATACGAGTACTCAAGGAGGGCAAAAATTCGCTCCTGACATGAATAGAACAATGTGTCTCAGATTCCTGCAACTCGAAAACTTTGATGCCCCAGAAAACCTTGTAGCGAACTTAGAAAGTACTCTCGATTGGAGGTCCTATATCACTTCAACAGGTAACAGCTAGCGGCATCCTAGTCATTCAATTGCAGACTACATCTGAGTAGAATCCAATGGTTCTTCTCTGACAATCTTGAATGCTCAGCAACTCAACGTCGAAAACCTCAAACTGCTTTGAGCTGAAGAAAGTTGAAGGTCCAACCTGCGATAGTACACGAATCTTTCTTATGCTACACAATTGAGCAACATGAGAACACAATTTACCAACTCTGTTTTCTGTCTTTACATTCCGACCCTTCATTCATAAGTACAGTCTTTACATTCCGACCCCAACATCATCCCTTTTTTCATCTCCTATGGGAGAGTAGATGTCTTTTTAGTGGAAATAACCCATCTAAACAAAATATCAACAGAATCAAATCTCGTAAGATTATAATTCGATTTTTAATTACAAAGGCTTCTAGAAAAAGAGGATTGATTACTCAGACATCGATTGTTCTTAACAAAACGAGAGTTTAAGTTGTCATCTAGAAGACTCGGGTCGAGAGACCATGCTCCTGAGTTATGTGATCATAAATCGGCAATAATCATCTTCAATGAGTTGATGTCATATATTATCACTACGACACCACACTCTAGTCCTTGACTTGTTTTTTGTGTGAGTGTAAACTATACTTTGGAGTAGTACATGTGATTCAACATATTTAATAAGTGTGTTATTCTAGCATAAATATTTTTTGTCATGCGAGTACGCGTGTATAAAACGGTCTTACACAAGCTAGTTAAAAGTTTAGTGGAGTTTACCAGTACATTTGGAAGCGTCACAATGTGTCAATGAGTACTTCTCTTCGCATTTAAAAACATTTATAACAAGAACATAAACTTTATTATTCTAGAATAATCAACAAAGGAGCTGTGGTGTAGTGGTTATCACGTCTGCTTTACACGCAGTAGGTCCCCAGTTCGAGCCTGGGCAGCTTCAATTTTTAATTTTTAATTTTTTGAAATTTCTGATGTAACTGAAGTAAAGACACTTCAGTCTTCAACTGTTAACAGTGTGAAGCCTTTAAACTGTCCATATACTTACAAGGATTCTCGAAAAACTGTGCGGTAACCGGTAAGGAGCATCGAACATACATAGCCTTACTTGGCTGCGTTTGTGAGCCTATAATTTTCTTTTTCTAGAGGCCTTTTACTCTTTTAGTGAAAATAGCCCAAGAATGTTGTCTGAAAATACTATAAAAAGTCTGCACTTCGGAATGAGTAACACAGGTCAATTCATTCTGGTTGCAGTCTGCAAAAACTCTCACATTAAAACAAGGCATTATAGCCGCTGAATCTTTAGGAGGCTCGAAAATGATAAACGAAGGACTGACTGTCACGGGGATGTTATCATAATTTCTAGGTAGTTTGATAATTAAGTAGGACGCTAGACCTTCATCTAATTGTCTTGAGCCAAACTAAGTTTCACGCAATCACGGTAGTAAAACTGTAAACTAGCAGTAAAAAATGAACGAGTTTGTTAATACGGAGAGAAAAATGCGTTTACAGTTTTAAGTCACGGTAGTAATACTGTAAATTAGCAGTCAAAAATGGAGGGGTTTGTTAATACGGAGAGAAAAATGTGTTTACAGTTTAAAGTTACGGTAGTAATACTGTAAATAACTTGTGTAGGAATTAGGAAGCTGCAAGTGTTGTTTATGTTCTTTTGGGGAAGATGTCCAGGAGACCGACCAGCATAACGAAATGCATACATCAACATTCCGCTCATTTTCTAAAAGGGTTGCTGTTCATCGGAGCAGTATGGGGGATAGATATAGCTCAGACTTAAAATATGTGCGACATTCAGACGAGTTTATTACGAAAGCTAATTAAACTTATGACTTTGATCATTTACATGTCATTAAGTTTTATAAATATGTGCGACATTCAGACGAGTTTATTACGAAAGCTAATTAAACTTATGACTTTGATCATTTACATGTCATTAAGTTTTATAAATATGTGCGACATTCAGACGAGTTTATTACGAAAGCTAATTAAATTGATCATTTACATGTCATTAAGTTTTATAAATATGTGCGACATTCAGACGAGTTTATTACGAAAGCTAATTAAATTGATCATTTACATGTCATTAAGTTTTGTATTACTGCAGCATCTGATTTTTTTTATATTAAGTAGGTTTACTGCAAGTCCTGTAATTTCCAGAGATAATGGCAATCGTGGCAACTGCGAAATTTCAATGGTTCCTTAGAAGAAAAAGATGTAAACTTGGGATAAAACACCCTCCATTAATCATAGATATAATTAGAGATTTAACAATAACATGAATAAGTGTCTAATAATAATAATAATGACAATAATAAGACTATGTAAGCCCCTATCAGGCTAGCTGAAGTAATAACTTTTCCTAATATCACCATGCATTTGGTAATTTATTCAACTCTGTCCTATAGATATAAACTCCTAATTTAGATTAGAAACTCTATTAATTAGATATTTAAGCACTCGGGGCAGAAGCGCCAGAGCAGTACTGGGAGACAAGCCTTTGGACAGGCGGGATCTTGACGTCCTTAAGAGCAGAACAACAACCTGAACTCATGGAGTACTTGTGAGTCGACAGGAACGAACGGAAATCATCTGCACATGGGCTCAAGTTGTCGTGGGCTGGAGTTGGGTTAGAAGGGTGTCGGAAGGGAAAGTGAGGAGCGGACATTGGTGGCAGAGACGGGAAATGTGGGCGTGGAAACTCGGGAAAGTGAGGACGCATGAAAGGGTAATGTGGCATGTAATAAGGGTGTCGGAATAACCATTGTTGTTGATTATACAAGTCATTCTGTGTTTGTGCATCGTCTTGTTGTTGGGCAAAAGCCATAGAAGAGATGGCTAGAATAGCCAGGAATACCATCATCGTCTTCATCTTTGTTTCGAGTTTTTGGAGGTTTGTGGTATATTGAGGTTGATGATTAACTCTGTTCGAGTTGAATGCTGAAGTTTTAAGGTGTGTTTTTGGACGAAGGGTTAAGAGGGGTTTATATAGTAATGGAAAGGAAGTGTTTAATTAGGATCAACTTATTATATGTTAATTAATAGTCTTGGTGTTCTAATCATCCTCTTGTTAAAGATTAGTAGTTTAGTTTTTGATGTTTATAAGTTCCAATTGGTCTCTTCTTTTTCCAATCAGAAGATAAAGTGATCAAATTTTACCTCGTTAAATATTACAGTAACAGTTAAAGAGATTAAAAGTATTTAACCATAGTGAAAAAGCTTAAATAAATACCATTAAAAGAATTCTGAATAAAATTTACAGCTGCAAGATCAATAATTAGATAAATACTTCATCAAAGATCTATTATCTGTAACTCCGTTCTGAGTTATTGAGTTATGAGAGGAGTCCCGCTGTCCCGGTAGGATGAGTTTCTACAAAGTACAAACTCGTTAGACGGATGATATGGACAACTCCTATACAAGTACGAGGATAGATCAGTTGTATACTATACAAGTACATTTGTCTAAAACTGAATACTAATGATCACAATATTCCTAAGCATATTAGTTTCAGCAACTATCATAATTCAAAAGTTATGTTGTGAAAGATGCTGTATAAAACAGATTTACTCAGAGACTTTCTAGGTAGCAAATGCTGATTGTAAAATGGGATGTTTAATTAGAACCGAAAATGAATGAATAGTTTGATAATCAACATAGATACTAGACCTTCGTCTAAACGTCACGAGCCAAACTAAGTTTCATGGAATTACGGTAGTAATACTGTAAATTAACAGTCAAATATAGACCTTAAGATTTTGTTAATACTGATCTAACTATTCAGAAACTACGGAAGAGAACACTACGACATTATCCCATTGCCTTAAACCAATACGTCTATTTTCCGCATTCACGTTTAAAGATAAGTTCATCATGGCAGATGCAGAAATCGACTTAATTGAAGTAGACTATCAGTGAAGACGCTAGAAATTTGTTTACAGTTTTGAGGATTGTAAAAGCACTACTGTAGGAATTAGGAAACTGCAAGTGTTATTTATGTTCTTTGTGAGAAAGATTCCCAGGAGACCGACCAATGTAATGAAAAACATCGACATTTTTCTTCAGAATGTTTTCTGCTCATTTTCTCTCTTCATACCGGAATCTTAAGTGAAGATATAGTATAGCCAAAGTTTGAATTCCTTGGGGGATAGATATAGCTCAGAGTTACAATATGTACGACATTCAGAAAAGTGCAGACGGTTTATTACCAAAGCTAATTAAACTCCTTGTGAAAACCTATCGACAACCATGCCTTAGACTATTAACAGTACATCATCAAATATGGCAACAAACAATACCAAAGTTACAGAAATCAATTACTCCCCCAATCAAGGATAATTGATTGTATTCCCATTGTAAAAATAGAAAGCATCCTTTGTAATTATAGTATATATGCTCTAGGTCATTATACAGTAATTATAATGGTATAATATATCATAATAGAATATAACTATAATATATGGGACTCAACCATCACCTTAAGGTTTTGGTTGGGATGGTTCACCTATCATGGTATCAGAGCCAGAGTTACCGAAGGTGGAAAACCCGGCACATGGTATGGGGGGTCTGTGCACTAATCAACCACTCTTCAAGCCCAATGGGCATTCGAGTGAGGGGCATAATAGAATATAACTATAATATATGGGCCTCAACCATCACCTTAAGGTTTTGGTTGAGGCCCATATATTATAGTTATAGGTTGCAAGTGGGTCTTTCGGAACAAATACAACCCCGATGGTACCCTAAAACAACACAAGGCACGACTAGTTGCCAAAGGGTTTCATCAAAGACCAGGCATTGATTATAACGAGACCTTTAGTCCAGTCATAAAACCAACAACTGTACGTCTAATTCTTTCTCTAGCAGTCACACAATCTTGGTCCTTGAGACAATTAGATGTCAACAATGCATTTTTACAAGGAACCTTAACAGACGATGTATTTATGATTCAACCACCTGGCTTTGTTGATCAAACGACATCTAACTACGTCTGTAAATTAAACAAAGCAATATACGGCCTAAAACAAGCTCCTCGAGCCTGGTACACCGAATTAAGAACCTATCTTTTAGGCTACGGTTTCAAACAATCCATCTCTGATTCATCATTATTTATGCTACAAAACCAAACAACTCGTATCTATATGCTTATTTACGTTGACGATATTATCGTCACAGGACCCCACCCCATACAACTACAGCACTTCATTGACAAACTATCTCAACGCTTTTCATTGAAAGACCTCGGACACTTATCCTATTTCCTAGGCATAGAAGTTACACCAAATATACACGGCCTTCACCTAAACCAATCTAAATATGATTACGACCTCCTTACTAAATACAAAATGATAGATGCTAAACCAAACAACACTCCTATGGCAACAATGTTGGAGCTAGTGTCCTCCAGTTAGTGCAATAACATAAATCTCTGTAGGTTCACAGGGTATACTTTGTATAATAATCAGTTGATTAACGTTTATCAATAACGGTTGGCTTGTTAGATAAGTTTGACGTTATTGTCATACAGATGGCGGTGATCAACTGGTCCCTAAAAGTCACACCTATAGGATGTGTTTGAGAGATGTGATTATTTGAGAAAATAATCATATTGATACCCTATTATATGACTAAAAGGTTAGTCAGTGTATTTGACTAAAAGGTTACTCAATATGATGATGAGACGAAAGTTAGCTGAGACGAATTAACTGTAATTCGTAAAATTGAATATAAAAAGTTATATTTAATTATAGTATATAATGTAAGCTAATTAATCATAAACCGTTATAATTAATTGGCAAATTATAAATATACGGATATTTATAATTAATGACGGATTATAATGTCGGTCTATGTAAAACGACGATTATAATATATTACATTATATTAGAAGCTAAAATGAACAAAAACGAGAGTATCCAGATACACTCGGGTTTTCGGGTCAATTGGTAGTTATTTGAGGAGACTAAAATCTCCTCATATAAAAACCAAAAAAAAAAAGTGCCGTGAGTTTTGGGGAGAAGAAAAGTGGAAATTGAGTTTTTGGCTTTTCTAACCTAATTGATTCTCTACTGCCTCCATCTCATCCAAAATATCACACAACAGACAAAAAGTTTACAGGAACTTTTGACAAAATTACAAAACAAAAGTTAACAGTAACTTTAGTTCTCTTTCTAGCATAAGAGAAGGGTATTTCTCATACAATCTTGGGTGCAACGATTAGGAGGATATCTACCTTGATATCTCTGTTCTTTACGCCAATTGCTAGGACCGGAGGTTGATTTCTAAATCTCTATATTTTATATCGTTTT
>JAIUZE010030499.1:0-13880 GCA_022085475.1 Heliosperma pusillum | reverse complement strand
TCTCTCAGAAATTCCAAATACGAACGCGGAATTTCAAAATAAGACTCGGAACAAAAATTCCTATTTTAAAAACTTAAGTTCTACTGAAAAGTGTTAGTAAATATTTTTACTAGAAAAATCGGGTATATTTCGGGTTGTTACACCACCCCTTGTCCGGGTTGTTTTAAATCTCAAGGCCACTCGAGAAGTAGTAAGCTAAAAATGCGTGGCCACGCTCGAAAGGTATCTATGATAGATAATTCCGGTCAGACAGTTACTCTCCAGATCGAGGAAACCACTCATGATATGATCAAATGCAAGTACGACATGCAAGACACCTTGCGCTGAGTGGGAGATATGTAATAGGACAAGAGAATTGATGACGCACACTTGTCTCGGGCAAGTGGGAGATTGTTGGAGTGAGTGTCCTCAACAATAGTGCGATCACTTAATTAAATCTCTATAATAAGAATAAAAAGGGATGATAAATATTATAGTCAACTGGTCAATATTAATCTGTAACGATTGGCTCACTAGAGTTTGACGTTACTGTCGTACGACGGTGGGGATCACTTGATCCCTTGAGGTCACACTTAAAGGACAATCCCCTAATCATGAAAGTTAATTAATTTTATAGCGATACAAATTAATTAATCCCTTAAATTGAACAAAGTTTAAATTATAAGTGAGAATTATATCTTATTGTAATATGATTAAATAAGATTTATTTTTTAATACTTTAATTGTTATATTACTAAGAATGCATTATGTTTATGAAACATTTGAGATAAGCAAAATTGGTTTATTATAATTACAAATTGTTGTAGATTATATTAACCAAATATGAGATGACCCATTTTATTTACATGTAATTATAAAATATGACTTAAAATGTTAAGTCTAATTTATTTGTTATGAAATTGCATTTAAATTAGTTAAATGCACATTTATAAGCTAAATTACATGTTACATGTTACATGTCACATGTCACATTTGTGACGAATGACAAATTACAAAGATAAAATGGACACCTATTTTATACATGGTGCACCGGTTTTAAGGGTTTGAAGAGGCATTTGGTTTCTAACTATTAATCTAATATAGATTAGACAAAATGATTAAACACCTAATTCAAGCCTAGTACATTGAGAAGACAAATGTGAGGCATGCTCACTCTTCCCCATGCTTGCTTGGCCGGTTCACTAGTGCCTTAAGAGGACTAGTTTTCTTTTTTATTTAAGGTCTCTAATAATATTGCCTAGTGAACAATATTATTAGTATTAAGGGTTTGTCTTGGGTGCAATCAAGAGGAGTGTTTCTACATTAGAAACTTTGAGTTCATCCCTCATCTTTAAGCTCAAGAACAAGAGTAGGAAGGAGTCCTATCTTGTGGACAATTTAAATCGTCTAAAATCATTGTAAGGAAAAAGTTTTTTCTTATCTTTGTATTATTGTTTTGCATGCATAAGATCCACTAGTTTAATTAGTAAACTAAATGTAATATGTTATTAGAAATGTCTAATAATAGGTTTAAGAATTTACACAAGAAACATAAAGCTTATCCAAAACAACATGTTTGGAACCATCTAAAACAAGGGTAAGACCAATATGCATAACAAATCATCCATGAACTGTCATCAAACATGTGAATGGGGTATAAGTAATGTACTTCCATGGTGAAAAAAGTGTTAACACATCACCCATAAGCATTAGAACAAAGGTTTAGAGCATAATTTAAAAGGTAATGCAAGAAAAGTGAGTTTATAGGTCACAGCGCAAAGTTGGAGTTTTGCACGGCCAAGTTCGTTATGCACGACCAATACCTCTCTGGAGCCAACTCGCAAGGTCAAGTTCATTATGCACGCCCAACTTTGCACGGTCAATACATCTCTGGACTCAACTTGCACGACCAAGAGTGTTTCGCACGGCCATAGCACTGTTACGACCAGTTTCGGTCGAATGATCATATCTCACTCAGTTTTGGGTATTTTTGGGCGTGTGACCTACCGTTACAACCGTAAGAGGACAAGATAACTCTTCGAATTAGAATTTATCAATATCATTTCTATAACTAGAGATATGAGCGTTTAGAGTTGACCCTTAATGTAGACAAAATCCAAACTTGCTTTTTTCATTCTAATTTTCATTCCAACTTTCATGAAACTTGTTTAAGCATTTTAATACCCATTATAACACCTCAAATGAACATTTAAATACCCAAGTAGGATTCCCGAGCCTCATTTACGCTGTAGACACGATCTTGTAGTACAATATTTTCACTTGTTAGTTAAATTTGAGTTTTTACTTTTTCTTGTTACTGAGTTACTTCAGTAAAACCCTGTTTGAATGATTGTCGACCCCTGCAAATATTTTAGCATGTTTCGATTAGTTAAACTTGTCTATGTTTTGGAAACTTTTGCGTTGGACAAAACAAAAATTTTAATCCGTGGATAATTAATTAACGGAGTTTATTTTCGCAATACGTTTTTTACTCATCTCAGTACTTTTTACCCAATATTTTCCATTTGATACCCTTTACTCTCTCTCTCTCACTAAAAAAAGCAGAAATTATTTTTCCTTCTTTCTATTCCTAATCATTCAATTTATCAAACCAATTTATTCAATAATTAATGAAAATTTAGACATAAAAAGACTAATTAATCTGTTAATGGCAAATCATTGAACAATTTGATTTTTTTCCCCATAATTTTAGTAACTTGTTTTATTAATTTATATGGTTTTGGGTTTATTAGGGTTTGTGGTGGTTGGAGATGGTACGTTGGTGGTTGGCCGGCACAGTGAGGATGAGTGAAGACCGGCGGTGATGGATGCGGCGGAAAGGGACGATAGTGAGGTTGTAGTGGCGGTTGGGGACAACGTAGGGGAATTTGGGGAGGTGGATACGGATATGAAGGATGGTGGTTGATGTTTGTCAACTGGGGTTGGTTGTGGGTGAACGGCGACGTTGTACTTGTGGTGTTCATTAGAGGAGACAAGGGTTATGCTAGGGTGGCAGAGAAGAGGGGGTGGTGGTACGGTGGTTGGGGGTAATACGTGAATTTGGTGATTTTTTTTTCAAAAGTTTTCTATGAAGGTAGTACAAGTCCTTGATAAATGACAAGGGTAAAATTGTCAATAATGTACTAAGATGAGTAAAATGTGTACTGCGAAAATCAGGACCCTTAATTAAAATGAAAAGTTTGACCCCATTTGAATAGTTGCAAACCCGTGCAAATGGTGACACCTGATTTTCATTTAATAAAACGCGTGCATGTTTTTAAAGAGTTTTCAATAAACAATTAAAATAATTGACAAACAAACTAACCAAATTTTTTACAAAGTGATGTTATTTTGGTTAGTTTGTTTGTGTATACCCTTTCCTGAAAACATACATTGTAGCTATTGTCCCGTAAATTCACCCATAAACAAACCCTATAACCCAAATTCTCAATTAAGATGGACACTATTCGTCTTAACTTTAAGATGGTTTAAAAAACTACAAATCATCCTACTTATTGTCTGAAAATATCAACACTTATTTTTCTATAACCAACATATGATAGGATTTAACCTGTTTTAAACTCAAGACAGATAGTATTCGTGCCCTACCCTTAGTGACCCTATAACAGTCTTCATTTAAACACTCGAAAACCAACTCTCATATCTACCATAAAAAAAAAGTTGTTAGTTCCCAAAAGGCCAAAATATCTAAAAAAAATTGTTCATAAATCAAATATAAGCCGATTTGCATACCAGTACCATCTTTATCTCTATCTTTCCATAAACATATCGTCATATGTACATGATTTATAAATAAATTTATGTAATTATATCAAATATATTTTTCATGGGCTTAAATATGTTGGTAAGGTTTCTATTTGTAGCCGATTAGCAATTATTGCATATTTTTTATTTGTCATATATGTTTTGCATGTGCCCAATATAAATGTCAGGAAAAAAACGTCTCAACAATTTTTATTTTTTTTGCAAATTCTGATTTTTTTAATTATCAAGTTCAATATAAAGACTATAAATTATAGTAATTATCTAATCTTGTAATTTTTCTAAATTATAAATTCGTGTAAATGATTTAAAAATTGTTTCGAAGTAAAATGTAAAATTTGAATGTAGTTTTCCTTTATTAAGTAGTATCTGGTGCTTTTATTCATGTAATGTAAGTTTTAAAGTAAATAATTCCCAAAATAATGTTGACTTTTCCACTTCTTATTTTTATGGTGAGTTTGACACATAAGATTTGGGATTGTTGCTTTAATAAAGTAGGATAGTTAAATAATTTTATACAAGAACTATGTATATAGGAAAAAAAAAGTGGGTGACATATATAAACATTCTTGTTACAACGACACCAAACAAAAGTTACTCCTTTTACGTGGCGAGGAAGAAAAATGATTGTGCCGTACTGCCGTGTATAAATTATGGAATCAAAATTCAATCATTTATCAAAGGATGCCAAAGGAAGCCCGCGTATCAGCGTATGTATAAGAGCGGAACCATTGAAAAAACACAAATTCTCATTAGAGTATACCGTCTTTAATAAATACGGGTCGAATTTTCTTTCATAAAGGTAGATAAAAAGGCAAGTAAGGATCTATTTAGTTCTCTAGTTGTTTTTCCACTTGCCTTCTTGTAAGATAGGACATGTTTTCATTAAAGACGGATATGTCCCGTATAACCTGAGACCAACCGTTAGACAAAAATATGTTGGTGAAAACGACCAATTTTTGTTGATTGGTGTTTCTGAGTGAGCATAAATGTCATGTCAATCAATTATTTTACGTAAATTGGGCCAAAGTTTGTGAGTGCGAGTGTACTAAACCTTAGATTAGTGAAGTTGTCACCCACATTAATGACAAGATTAAAAAGCCAAATAATTCATAGTTCGACCAATTGCCAGACCCTCTTTTAGCTTCTTCCACGACAAACAAGCAAACAATACAAAATTTCATTCAAGACCTCAGCCTATAACGAGAGATACTCGGACTATGTATCTGATCTTAAATGAAAAGAATTTACAGAACATTTTAACATTATTCTTGCTTATTGGCTGCTGGCCTGTTAAAAACGATTCACGAGAATACTGACTTACGACCGATCATGGTTAGCTCCGACACTCCCTAGCATTGACACTCGAGATACCTCAAAGTAATGCAACACCCAAAAAGGAATATGTAAATTATCGATCAACACAGCTATTAGCTTTGGAGCAAGATCAGTAATTGTTAACTTATTATACAGGTATGGGGTTCCATCGCATGGAATGGATTGGAATATGATTTTATAGAGGTATGAAGTTCCAGATCCATTCTGATGTAATGTGTTTCGTTCATCCTAAACTTGTTAGAAAATGGAGTTTAATACCAAGGGGGAAAAGTGGATATGAGATTCCATGGAGTTGGAATGGAGCTAGAGCCCCTTGGTTATCTGAATCCATTCTAAAATACTCCAACCAAACATTGGAATGAGCAAATCCATTCCAAGAGACTAAACCAAACACCCCCCAAGACAATAACTACAGTTTTCTTTCGTTAATATAAAACATGTCGCCTACATTGATGACGCGGGGTTTTTGCCGCCTTCTCCCGGTCAAAACAAATTTATAAACTCAACTACTAATGTAGTAGCGGTAGTCGAGGTCGATCCACAGAGAGGTCAAGGATTGAGTACAAGTTCGTCTTAAATTAAAAGCTAGCTACGCAAATCATGAAGTGGTAAAGATTAAGCTAATATCTAAACTAATAAATAACTAAGTCTACTAAACTAACTAAACAAGTAATAAAAATAATGGTCTAAACAATAAGAAAGGCCTAGGGCTCGATTACACCACCAACAAGTTTCTTTCACATTCATAAGTCTCTTTAACTAGTTGTCAAGCAATCGGTTTAAGAGGAAAACGCCTCAAGGTATCTCCCGCCTCCCTCCCGGGTTCGCGGTCAATACAAGTAGTCCTGATTACCTCCCTCCCGGGTTCGCAACCGGTATCTTAGGACACAACTAGAACCCACTCCCATGGTATCCTAGCGATGGTCTAAGTCCTTAGGTCCGCATCAAATTTCCCAATTATCCCCCTCCCTCTCCCAAGGGTAGGCTTCTAATTGAAGGTCAAGGGCATCCCACCTCGGTTCCCACTCCCGTGTTCAACCTAAGTCGGTGAAACTAGCCAAGTGAAATAACGATAATCCTAAACCTAACCGGTTCCCACCGGTGGACAAGGGTCAAGGAGAAAGGTCAAGACACAAAAACAACAATACAAATTCCCTTAACCAATCTCAACCGATTATTAAACAATTCATAAAAACCGAGACCTAGTCATGTAAAATAAACAAGTCGGGGTCTAATCGAACCCTAGTGAGAATTCTACTCACTAATCATAAATATAGTAATCAAAGTTCTAATAATTACTCTAAACATAATACTAAGCACTATAAAATACTAAAGATTAAAACTTTTAACTAATCTAATGACTAAAAACGAAATAACTAATTTTATACATAATACCCACTACACTAACTATAACATTAAATATGACAAAACTAATAAAGACGGAAACTTTAGCTAAGTAATTACAAAAATAAATAAAAATAACATTATATAAACTAGAAGAGGGATAGAAAATTATACCAAACTTGAATTAAGGAGGAATGAGACGAGAAATTCTTCATACAATTATTGTAAATTAGGAGGATAAACTAAATTAAACTAAGAACAAAGAAGAAAATATGATATTTGTTTGATTTTATTGAAGAACAAAATTTTACTATTATCCTAAACCTACTCCTACTCTCTTTCTTCCTCTTCCCGTCTTTTTTTCCTGCTCTTTTCTTCATTTTGGCTGCTGCCAAAGAACCCCGAAAATTGTGGAGCTCCCCTTGTCTTCTCGTGTCCCCTGCCAAAAGACACACCCAAGTGAAGCCCACTTCTCTTTTCTTTGCTTTGTTGTATTTGTGCCAAGCCCAAATTAAAGTGGAAAGGGCTAACAATGTAATGGTTTGAATAGACAAGTGTGAGGTAGTAATTGATGGGCCACGCCTATATTTCTTTTTGTCATTCATTGACCCGATCCGTCTCGAGTCTCGACACGCTTTTCTTACTCGAGTTAATACCTACAATATAAAACATAGAAAAGCAGTACCAATATCCAAAAATAATATAAAGTGACACTAACTAACGTAAGACGACTAAATTTCTATTTTATTCCGAAAGTGAGTGAATAATATTAAGTCGGGTTATTAATTAGACTAAATAAGATACAAAATGCGGGTTAAAATCGGTAAAATATGGTGTTATCAAATCTCCCCACACTTATCTCTTACTCGTCCTCGAGTAAGCTCAAAAACAAAGACAAAAACGCATTTATTGACAAGCAAACAAATAAATATAATAGCCGACATGAGACAATTAACGGGTTCACTCCGTCCCTTCAACTCACAAAGAAATACTCATGAGGTAGAGTATCTCTTTGCAAGGCAAGTAGGGTCTTGCCAAAATTACGAAACAACCATGCATTAAGCACAAAATCACATAAAATGGTCACTTCTACTCAAAATACGTCACCTCCCTCATCAAGGCAACTAAGCAAATTCTCATTCAAAAGTCACAAGTCTAAAATCCAATTTAAGCATAAAGGATAACAATCAAACACTTCAAAACCGACACCATCTCATTGTGCATCTTCTAACCTTGGTTTGGGACTTGTCAAGGGGTAAGGTGGAGATGGAGCGAGTTCTCTTCCGACATCAGAAACACTATAGACGAGTATGACTTTACTAGGGTCGTCTCAACTAAACTTGGCGATAGGGTAAAAGTGGATAAAGTGTAAAGTGAGCCTTTAGCAAACAAGTCATTTGAAAAATGAAATTCACCCCTTATTTGACTTATTTAATGAGAACGAGAGCCGACTAATCACCACTATCTTCCTTCCTCATGACTCGGTCAATTGGTAGGCTCTTTATGGCGATAAATCGAGGAGATAATTATTTCCAACCCCTTTTTTTTTCTTTTGGTGTTTTCCTTTTTTCTTTTCCTTCCCTTTTTTTTTGTTTCCTTTTTTTTTTTTTTTTTTTTTTCTAAACCCCTTTTTTTTGTGTTTTCTTGGGGATATTTGTTTTGAGACTAGTTTGTATAAGAAGAAAAGAACTCGCTAATTATTGTGGAGTTGTATTATTTTTTTTTCTTTTTTTCTTTTCTTTTTGTGATTTTGGATGGAATAAGTGAATGGTAGGTTTTTGTGGTTTAATGTGGTTTCGCCAAGCGTAGAAGGTCACCTAAAGTCAAGTTAGTCAAGGAAACGTCACATCGGGAGAGGTGGCGATGGTAGTAGAAAGCTCACCCCTCAAACACCCCATGAGGCAAAATTAGATTATGCACAATGCTAAAGTGTAGATTCAGGTGTTCAAAAATCATTCTTTTCACAAAATTTGAAAACTAGAAAAATGACTAAATCAAATAGAATAAGCAAAATTATCAAAAAGAAACTACATGGTTTTGAAATTTTTGAAATCTTTTCACATTTTTAAAGTTTTCAAAATATACACAATAATACACAAGCAAATCTACACATGACACTACTAAGACAAGAAATATAAACTAACTCATAACAACACATAATCACACAACAACGAACACTACCAAAGGCAACCAACACTCCAAAAGCACAACAAATATCCACAATGGACCAACACCACCAACATCCATACACATCCAACAACAACTCCATCCAACCAACAATAAAATCCTCCCCACACTTGAATCGTCTCGTTCTTCCAGAACCTAGTTTTTTTTAGTTTTCCCCCCTTACTCTAAAGAGTAAGCAAATAGAAATGACCTACGATTAAAGTACTGTACTTATTGGGCAGAATGCATATAAGTATGTTTCTTGTGTTCCAATGCGCTTTGCTATTGTATTAAACTCTTTTAAGAAGATTTAATCACAGTACTTTTTCAACAGAATGAATCTCTGGAAGATGAACCTGGCAGCGGTTATGTAGGATCTCTGAGACCAAGCCATTCTTGCAAAGGCAAAGGCAACCTTCTCAAAGCCCGCCCTTGGTCCTGCAGTTACTACTCTTGCCTTCGGGCTTAGGCGGGATAAACTAACTAAAGGCTGTTTAGCGAGATAGGATAACCGCTCTTAGGGGAATGGAATGGGATGGATGGATAGAAGTAGACGAATTCTAATGCGAGACAGGCTCGAGGAATCCTTTGCAAGGGAGGGTTCTTTATAGCTCGACTTCTAATTTCGAATACGACCAATAACTTATCCAGTAAGGGTGATCAAGGTAGGATTAGCAACCTTCCTTAGGGCATTCAAGTTCGACATGCTACCTTCTCTATGTATCGATTCTTGGTAGACAAAGGTGGTTTAGATCGAGACGCACCCTTTCCCTTTCTCCTTCCGAATGCGGCCTCAGGCCCCCAGATACCGTCATTGCTTCTTCTCCGGGAAAAGAAGTTCACGACCCGTGGGCCTTCGACCTCCACGCGGCATTGCTCCGTCAGGCTTTCCTGAGCAGGTAACGAACAGAAGTAGTGATTGACTACACTGACTACACTGTCACCAGACCATTAAGGATTTTCTTATTCAAGTACAGACTCAATTTGGTCTTGATGTTAAGATAGTCAGGAGTGATAATGGGACTGAAATAGTTTAAAGGGGCCAGTGAAATCTCTATTAGCCCATAGGGTATACTCTCAACCATTACTTGCCCTTTGCTTGCTGTTCTGGGGGAAGTGGGTGGTATATCTCGTAACCCAGTGATGTTCTTCCAACGTATTGGATAAAACCTTGGCGAGCCGGTGCGAGGGTGAGAGAGGAGGTCTGCCGATGATCGAAAGGCAGACCGGACGTACCAATACATGTCTTTATCACTAGGAAATCCCTGTGATCCTTGCCTCGGAAGCTGAGTCCTTTCATCCAATGGTCTGTCAAAGAAGAGGTCAACCATCGCAATAGAGAAGGGCCTAAAAGGTACGAGGAGGAAAAACCGG
This sequence comes from Heliosperma pusillum, assembly GCA_022085475.1. NCBI lineage: Eukaryota > Viridiplantae > Streptophyta > Magnoliopsida > Caryophyllales > Caryophyllaceae > Heliosperma > Heliosperma pusillum. The sequence continues at coordinate 3,896 of JAIUZE010030499.1, read as the reverse complement.
AGTACAACTTAGACATAAGGTTTTAAATTGGGCTGTACCAATTCTACAGGGCGTCAGCCTTTGGTACATTGTCCTCAATGTCTAAGAATAAGGGAAGGTAAAAAGAGAGGGTGGGTAAAGGATATTACCATTTCAAGCTCGATCTTCGATTATCCCACTAAGTGAAACAATCTTGGATTCTTCAACTTATACCCACTTCCTTGTCGGTTCTTGGATCACAAGGTAGTACCTACACACAAGAAACTAAACAATCCAAAGCATAAATATGGACAAGAAGCTTGGGTTGCCTCCCAAGAAGCGCGGAATTAAGCTCGGTCCCGCCGAACCATCAAACAAACTCATTCACATCAAGACATCAAAGGTACTCAGGGCCCTCAAGAGACGATCAAATGTTTGAGCATGACCTACAAAGAAGCAAATGTAGCACCAAGAGAATATTACATAAATAAGCATCCAAGGAAAAGACCATAAGAACTTGCCAAGCTCAACTTTAACATAATCTTTTTCATCTTTCCACCCTCCAACATCATTCCTCTTTTCAAAGTGGGTGGGTGGGGGCAAGTCTAAATCCTCAAATGAGCCTAAAGTGTGAGTAAGGGACGGTTGTAAGCAAGGAGGTGAATAGAAAAGGGGAGGAAGAAAGGCTAATTCCACACTCTTATAAGTGGTTTCAACATGATTTTCCTCTTCACTCTTAGCCATTTCATCCATAAAAGCGGCCTCTATCTCATTCAACTCACTCTCCGAAAGGTCAAACTCACAAAACTCAAGATAACTACTCCCACTACCATTTAAGGCGGCTTCAATAGCATCCACTTGGGCTTCCCAAGAGTCCTCAATATTCTCATCCCAACAAGGCCCATCATCAAAGGGGTTTACATCACAAGAAGCAAGCAAATTTTTACCAAGACTAACACCCACCTCTTCCATGAAAAAAACATCATCAAAATGGGTGATTTCACTCAAAGGCTCTACCTTATCATTCTCCATTACCCCATTAGAATCAAACTCAACGGAAGATGTGTTCATTATCTCACAAGTAGCATAAGGTGACGAATTCAAAACACTTGGTTCATAATTAAGCATATACTCCTCCTCATCATCATCATCCATCACATTCAAATTCACAAGGGGTGGGGATACATGTGAAGAACATATATCAAGAACATGTTTCTCATCACCACAAAACTCATAAGAAGATGAAAACTCATCCATTTCATTCACATTATCATGGAGAAAGGGAACATGAGATCGAACACAAGGCACATCCACAAGAGAAGAAAAGTCCACATTTTCACTTATAGCATCAAACATAGAATAATCACAACGTTCAACTTTACTTCGTGGTCCTCTCTTAAATGTAGCCCAAATAGAATTTCGATCCTCATCGGCACTAGCCATGGTCTCAATTAAAGCTCTAGCCTTATCAACGCTCAACTTATCAAATGCCCCTCCGGATGATATAGTTACAAAGTTTCTAAGAGAAGGAAGCAAATTATCAAAGAAAATAAGCATGATTTGGCAACGTGAAATACCATGGTGGGGACAAGCTCTCAATAAACCCTTAAATCTATCCCAAGTCTCACTCAAAGTCTCAAACTCACCTTGTTGGAAATTATAAATTGCATGTTTCCTTTGGGCGGTTTTAGAGGGAGGGTAAAACTTGTTTAAAAAGGCTTGAGCCAAGTCGTCCCAAGTGCAAAAGGTGCTAGAAGGGTGAGAGTATAACCATCTCTTAGCTTCACCCTTAAGACTAAAGGGAAAAAGTATGAGTTTCGTGGTTTGTTCCGATACTCCCTCCTTCCTAACAAGGTCACAATTAGCTTCAAAAATCTCCAAATGTTCAATTGCTTCATCACTATCCAAACCACAAAAGACATCTTGTCGAATCAACTCAGCAAGACCTACATCAAACTCATAATTAGCTTCCGCAACCCCAATATTAATAGGTCGGTTAATATGAGTAAGGTTAGGTCTACAAAAATCCCGCATGCTAGGCATCACCATCTATGCGCAAAAAAGTAATAATAAATAGACAACTCACAAGAAAACAAGTAATGTGACACACAAGTAACATGCAACAAGTAACAAGTACGTAGCCTAACAAATCTAAGACCAACTAATATCAATCCGTTGACCTACCCGGCAACGGCGCCATTTTTGACGCGGAGTTTTTGCCGCCTTCTCCCGGTCAAAACAAATTTATAAACTCAACTACTAATGTAGTAGCGGTAGTCGAGGTCGATCCACAGAGAGGTCAAGGATTGAGTACAAGTTCGTCTTAAATTAAAAGCTAGCTACGCAAATCATGAAGTGGTAAAGATTAAGCTAATATCTAAACTAATAAATAACTAAGTCTACTAAACTAACTAAACAAGTAATAAAAATAATGGTCTAAACAATAAGAAAGGCCTAGGGCTCGATTACACCACCAACAAGTTTCTTTCACATTCATAAGTCTCTTTAACTAGTTGTCAAGCAATCGGTTTAAGAGGAAAACGCCTCAAGGTATCTCTCGCCTCCCTCCCGGGTTCGCGGTCAATACAAGTAGTCCCGATTACCTCCCTTCCGGGTTCGCAACCGGTATCTTAGGACACAACTAGAACCCACTCCCATGGTATCCTAGCGATGGTCTAAGTCCTTAGGTCTGCATCAAATTTCCCAATTATCCCCCTCCCTTTCCCAAGGGTAGGCTTCTAATTGAAGGTCAAGGGCACCCCACCTCGGTTCCCACTCCCCGTGTTCAACCTAAGTCGGTGAAACTAGCCAAGTGAAATAACGATAATCCTAAACCTAACCGGTTCCCACCGGTGGACAAGGGTCAAGGAGAAAGGTCAAGACACAAAAACAACAATACAAATTCCCTTAACCAATCTCAACCGATTATTAAACAATTCATAAAAACCGAGACCTAGTCATGTAAAATAAACAAGTCGGGGTCTAATCGAACCCTAGTGAGAATTCTACTCACTAATCATAAATATAGTAATCAAAGTTCTAATAATTACTCTAAACATAATACTAAGCACTATAAAATACTAAAGATTAAAACTTTTAACTAATCTAATGACTAAAAACGAAATAACTAATTTTATACATAATACCCACTACACTAACTATAACATTAAATATGACAAAACTAATAAAGACAGAAACTTTAGCTAAGTAATTACAAAAATAAATAAAAATAACATTATATAAACTAGAAGATGGATAGAAAATTATACCAAACTTGAATTAAGGAGGAATGAGACGAGAAATTCTTCATACAATTATTGTAAATTAGGAGGATAAACTAAATTAAACTAAGAACAAAGAAGAAAATATGATATTTGTTTGATTTTATTGAAGAACAAAATTTTACTATTATCCTAAACCTACTCCTACTCTCTTTCTTCCTCTTCCCGTCTTTTTTTCCTGCTCTTTTCTTCATTTTGGCTGCTGCCAAAGAACCCCGAAAATTGTGGAGCTCCCCTTGTCTTCTCGTGTCCCCTGCCAAAAGACACACCCAAGTGAAGCCCACTTCTCTTTTCTTTGCTTTGTTGTATTTGTGCCAAGCCCAAATTAAAGTGGAAAGGGCTAACAATGTAATGGTTTGAATAGACAAGTGTGAGGTAGTAATTGATGGGCCACGCCTATATTTCTTTTTGTCATTCATTGACCCGATCCGTCTCGAGTCTCGACACGCTTTTCTTACTCGAGTTAATACCTACAATATAAAACATAGAAAAGCAGTACCAATATCCAAAAATAATATAAAGTGACACTAACTAACGTAAGACGACTAAATTTCTATTTTATTCCGAAAGTGAGTGAATAATATTAAGTCGGGTTATTAATTAGACTAAATAAGATACAAAATGCGGGTTAAAATCGGTAAAATATGGTGTTATCAA
>JAIUZE010030497.1:0-10114 GCA_022085475.1 Heliosperma pusillum | reverse complement strand
GTTGAAATTGAGGTTGTAGGAGGATAAGGTTGAGGTTGTAGGAGGAAGAGGAGGATGATTGGGGCTGTGTTGACAGGAAAGTTTATCATTTTTTGTGCAGTTCTCGACAATCAAAATTCTTGCTCTTAGATATGTTAATCTGAATCTGTTGGATTAAACTCTAGAAACATCAGGTGAGGTAATATAAATGGCATAAAGCACAAAAATGTAATGCATTACACTACTAGGAAATTGCAAAATAAAGGGTTATGCATCTCTCAAATATAATTCACCATAAAGTATTAGGTTAAGATTTAAGATACAAAATTATCATCTTTCATGGTGTGGGACGATCTTATATGAGCATATGTGTTTAGGAGACTGGTTTTTATTGAAATAAATCCATTTTATGATGCTGATTCAGCTTGGATTTGACATTGTGATTTTGCTCGTCTTTTAGACTTTGAAGTTATGTTTAATCTGGAATCTGGCTTGAACTTGGCGATGTTCTGAGGTTATGTTTATTCTTTTGTTAGGGTGTTGAAGCTATTGTTGTTTTACTGAAAGAACTGTTGGATGTTATGTGAAAATTTGATATGCTTCCAGGATTTGTGATTGTCTTGGGCAATTCTACAAACACAAAAGCGGTGTTTTTCTTAATGTTATACCACCTTTCAGCTGGATTTGTGCAAAAGGTGGATTTGACATTGATGTTATGGGCTTTGACAGGGATCCTCCTCAAGAAGCGTGGATGAGGTTCTGGCTCAGAGCAAATAATGAAAACAAATGGTAAAGATATAAAGCGTGTGACGGTGGAGATATGTCTTTAGTCGTTGGAACAACTTCAGCTAGCTTAAAATGATGATACTGGTGGTGATAAGAATGAGATGGAGAATTTATTACTCTAGAAGAGCTAAACCAAATGGCTATGGCGTAACAGAATAAGAATAAAATCCTCAAGGGGGAAGGAAAGCCAGCAGAAGCTCTAAAAAACCTTCAAAAAGTCGGATGAGTTAGAGAGACAAGCAGCAACTATGGAACGACAATTGAAGAAAAACCGAATGAAGGCTTTACTTTCTAGCAGCTCTATTGAGGCACTTACAAAGGAGGATTAATCTCTTGGAACTATCACGAGAGAGAAAACTATCTCTTTGAAAGATAAGGTGAAAGATACTTGACTTTAGAACTCATAACTGGCTCTGATGTTCCGGTAGTTTATATTCATGACGTCGACAAGAAACTTGCAATAGTGAGCTTGGAAAGTGAACTTCTCAATTGTCGGTGGTTTTTACGCTTCCATACCCTTATGGGCTTAACGTTTTAGATTCTGAAATAGTATGCCAATGTTGGTATTATTTCTCAACAGGTTAGCAGTTCTTCACTTAAACCCCAAACAAAACAATTTTAGAAAATAAGATGTAAATCTATAAGAATTGTTGATTGGACGTTTTTTTGGGTACTTTTTTGCGATCACTTTACTTTGTATTAGTATATCGACTGGTTTTGGACTTAGTAGTGATTAGATTGCTAGAGGGGTTTAGCCTGGTTCATCACCGACCATAGACAAATGAAAGCGATAATCTATTTAATGATGCTTTTGCAAGTGAAGTGTGTAAGGTGTTGCAAGTGTCATAACAAATATATTGCGATGCTAATTTACAGGAGAATTCAACGAGAAATACTTGTGCCCTCCAGAAGAATCATCCTCCTCATTTCCATTTTAGTCCTCTTCCTTTGAGGGTAAGGAGTACGTCCAGGAGGTAGGGGTGAGCAAAACCGGGTACCCGATACGGTTTTAATAACCGTATCGGGTACCCGGCTTTTGGAAGGCCAAAAATTAGAACCCGGATCCGACCCGGTTTAACCGGGTACCCGGTTTTCGTATACCCGGTTAAACCGGGTACCCGAAAACCGTATACCCGGATCCGGTTTAATTGAGAATGCGCAAACCTGGAATTCGAGTCCACAACATTAGTAACGACCAATAAATAAGATGCTTATATAATCCACTAGGATCATTATTAGAAAACATAATTACTTGCAAAGTCAGTAGGTAAAATTGCAAAATACAAATTTGCAAAACTTCACACAGAAATTTGTCACAAATAAAGTGAGTTGCGTATATTACATGTTTCACATAAAATGATTGGTGCTCAAAATTTCACTTCAAAATAGAAAACAAATATTTACATACAACTTTATTTTTGGTTAATTTTAATTAAACCGGGTCAAAACCGTATACCCGGTTTTGATTTTCCCGGACCCGGACCCGGTACGGTTTTATTAAAAACCGTATCGTATACCCGGAAATTCGTATCGTGTACCCGGAAATCCGTGTAATTAAAACCGTATACCGTATCGTATCCGTATATTAAAACTGTATCGTATATTTTTGCTCAGCCCTACCAGGAGGACACAAGTATTTTTCGAATTAAACATAGTCAAGTGAGCGCACTCTTTTTCTATGAAGCTTTATTGGAACTCCAATCAAGACCAACACATAGTTCACATAGACTCAAATCCTTGAAGCTTATATATACTCTATTGTAGTCATAAAACTGCGTTTTGACCTCTTTAGATACGTGTCTAAAAAATAACGGCCTTAATTGCACCTGTTTCTTGTAGTGATTTTCGGGACCTCACTAAGCTAAAAACGTAACACTACGTTGATATAAATATCTTGGGGTACGGTGCGCGAAGAGCGCCGTACAACAACTAGTAATAAAAAATGTATGTAAAGATAAATAATTGAGGCAAAGTATAAAGTAATTGTACTTATATTCATTTGAGTGATCATACCGTATAAATATTTCAAACATGAATTTTTTTTAAAAAAAACATACCCGTGTAATGTTGCACATGTTTACAACTAGTGAATTATTACAAGAAATGGCAACAAAAATAAAGTTGAAGCTCTTAAAGAAGTAGTTAGGACATATAAACCTTCTATACTTGTCCTTGTCGAAACTCACATGCAAGGTGGACATGCCGATAAATTTAGAAATATTCTTGGGTACATCGGTCATATTCGCGTAGATACTATTGGTTTCAGTGGTGGAATAAGGCTTTATTGGAAGGAGGATCTTGTTGACGTTTCCTCTATTACGAAGCATCAACAATTTCTCACGATTGAAGTTAATAGACGTGGAGAAGTTCCGTGGTTTTTTTTACAGCAGTATATGCTAGCCCTAATCCGACCAATAGAAGAGAGTTATGGCCAGAACTTGATAATTATGCTCACCTCATCAACCACCCTTGGCTCATAGACGAAGACTTTAATGAAACTCGTTCCTTGGACGAGAGACACGGTGGGGACGTCAACATGGCTTGTCGATTCGTTCTTTTCAATAACTGGATTGAGAACTGTTAATTGTTATAACTTGAGTTTTCTGGACCGAGCCATACTTGGGCTAGAGGCAACTCGATTGAAACCCGACGAAGTTCTCGCCTCGATAGAGCTCTATGCAATAGTGAATGGAGCATCGTTTCAGTGACGCTAGTGTGAAACATTTGCCCGCGTTTCTATCGGATCATTGTCCCCTTTTAATTTCTCCAAATGGATTCGTGCCCTAACAATCCCTTCAGAGACCATTCTATTTCCAAGCTGCTTGGTTAACCCATGAGAAATCTAGTGAATTCGTATCAAATAGCTAGGGTCCCTCTGAAAATATCGTCAATTAATTATCAAACCTCTCACAAAAATTACAAAAGTGGAATGAGGACGTATTTGGGAATACTTTTCAGTTAAAACGACAGCTTCTCGCACGAGTAGAAGGCTGCCCAAAACATCTTTCGATCCGACGAACAAGCAATTTAATTAAGTTAAAATCCAAACTTCGAAGGGAGTTAGAAGACGTTCTTGAACGTAAAGAGTTCTTGTGTTATCAAAATCTAAGGTCGCGTAATTATAGGATAGTGTTCGAAATACGTCTTATTTTTAATGTTAGCATGCTAATTTGATGATGGAAAAATCGTATAACCTCGCTTAAGAACGGCCATGGTAATTGGGTCGTTGATAAGGAGGACGTGAAACAGCTCGTTATTGACTATTACAAAAACCTATATACTGATGACATGCCACATGATACAATTACTAATGTTCCTTATGATCTTTTCAAGTATTTAGTAAAGAGCACTAGGAGTGGATAACGAGATATTATTCCATATCTGAGATAGAAAAAGCGATTTTCAACATAGGTGCGCTTAAGGCTCCGGGTCCTGATGGTTTCCAGGCACTATTCTACTAAAAGCACTGGCAAGTGATGAAAGATGATGTTTGCTCTATGGTTTTAAAAACTCTGAAAGGAAAAGGCCTGCCTGAAGGTATTAATGAGCCACATATAGTTCTTATCCCAAAAGTTTATGGCCCGGAGTATGTTTCTCAATTTTGGCCAATAAGCCTGTGTAACGTTGTCTATAAGATCGTGAGCAAGGTTATTGTGAATAGAATTAAGAAATTTCTTCCTAGATTAATTTCCGAGAATCAAAGCGATTTTGTTCCGGGTAGACAAAATTTTGACAACATTTTGATATACCAAGTGATGTGCGTATTCCATATGCACATTTGCCTACACATTTACCCCATTTGTGCATCATAGGTAGCTCCTTTGAGCTCTTTTCTAGTCGTATTCCTCTCGTTTGCTACTTTGGTATGTTTCATGTCTATTTTGCAGAGTTCACGCCCTTTATGGGTGATTTGAAAGCATTTTGGCTAAACACAAGGAATAAAGGATCAAGAACCAACCTTTCACCAACTCACGCAATCGATTCTGGATGAAAAGGAAGTAAAACAAGGCTCAAATACATGTCATACCGATTGGGCCAGCTATAATGAAGAAGCAACATCGAGCTCAACAAATCAAGATTATGATTTGAGACCCTCCTTCACTAGGGTCATCTTTGAGAGGCCATATCTTGAGTACTAGACATTGGAACGAGGCGATTCAAGTTGCCACGGAAAGATATTCTTCTTATCTTCAAAACGCAACCAAAAACGCCTCATTTGACCAAGTAACGAAGAAATGGCAGGCGTTTGAAGTTCAGTGCGCTGTGCAGGAATTCTCACCGATCGACCTCCTGCCTTTGACGATCGGTTTATACTCTTCACCGATCGGTGGTGGGGTTGTAACACCAAGAACGATCGGTAAGGTGCTTAGACCGATCGGTGGAAGTGTTAGCATGATCATTGGACACCCTCAAGACCCAAGAACGATCGGTGAAGCACCAATGCCGATCGGTGCCTTCACCAAAGATCCAAGATTGAGCTCAAGACTCTAAGGTCCAACATGGACCGATCCAATACGCAAGCCCAGCTTCAGCTACAGGCCCAAGACTCAATTCTGGAGGCCAAAAACCTAACCCTAGACCTAAAGGAGGGTTATAAGTGGGAGAAGCAGCGGATTGCCAGGGGGATCTGACGACCGCAGCACAGATCCCTTGTCACGGATCTGAAGCAATTTCCCATTTTTCATTTATGTAATTCCATTTCATTTAGAAGTAATTTTGTTTTCGTTTTCGATCATTTACAACACTATACCGATCGGCATAGCCTTATACCGATCGACATCCTCCTTGTTTTTGCCCTAATTCAGGTTCTGATTCAGTTTTATTTCGTTTTCTGTCATTTTCGTTCATGTTTGTACGTTTCTCGACCATGAATCTTGCCATACCATCCTGTGTCTTCTTGTTTTGCTTAATATCTATCACCATGAGTAGCTAATCAGCATGCTAGGGCTAGGATGAACTATTGTGGATCCGGGATTTGGGGGTTCCAATTAAACCGTTTATGCATCTGAACCTATGTTTGATTTAATTGTCGTTTGACTGACCTAGGACGCTAGGTTATCATTTGTTTAGTGTATTTCCCCTGAGACTGACCAAGTGATTGGGAAAAGAGACCTGACACCAATCGGCATAGCCTTATACCGATCGGTAGACATATAGGATAGTGATTTCTGTGAGACCGAACCAGTTATCAGAGTCGCTAGGGGTGGTTAGGAGGCCGAACAAGCAACTTTCTGACCCTTTAGGCTGTTTAGACCTTGGCTGACCTATCCCTTTGACACCATAGTGAACCCGTTCTGCCCTAGTCTTCGTTTCATCTGACTTTCATAAATTTACTTCGTTTTATATTTGTTTTCATTTATTCACTGCTTTCAATTTCGTACCTTCTAAACTCACCTCTCAACCTGTTAAACCTGTCACCTTAGCAGAATTGAATATCGACCTAAACTGATTAGATACATCACGCCTCCCTGTGATCGACCCGGACTTATCACTAGCTGCCCTAGTTAGTTTTAGCTGCCCTAGCTAGTGATAAGTCCGGGTCGATCACAGGGAGGCGTGATGTATCTAATCAGTTTAGGTCGATATTCAATTCTGCTAAGGTGACAGGTTTAACAGGTTGAGAGGTGAGTTTAGAAGGTACGAAATTGAAAGCAGAGAATAAATGAAAACAAATATAAAACGAAGTAAATTTATGAAAATCAGATGAAACGAAGACTAGGGCAGAACGGGTTCACTATGGTGTCAAAGGGATAGGTCGAGCCAAGGTCTAAACAGTCTAAAGGGTGAGAAAGTTGCTTGTCCGGCCTCCTAACCACCCCTAGCGACTCTGATAACTGGTCCGGTCTCACAGAAATCACTATCCTATGTGTCCACCGATCGGTGAAGGGCTTCCCACGATCGGTGTCAGGTCTATTTTCCCAATCACTTGGTCAGTCTCAGGGGAAATACACTAAACAAATGATAACCTAGCGTCCTAGGTCAGTCAAACGCCAATTAAATCAAACATAGGTTCAGATGCATAAACGGTTTAATTGGAACCCCCAAATCCCGGATCCACAATAGTTCACCCTAGCCCTAGCATGCAGATTAGCTACTCATGGTGATAGATATTAAGCAAAACAAGAAGACCCAGGATGGTATGGCAAGATTCATGGTCGAGAAACGTACAAACATGAACGAAAATGACAGAAAACGAAATAAAACTGAATCAGAACCTGAATTAGGGCAAAAACAAGGAGGATGCCGATCGGTATAAGGCTATGCCGATCGGTATAATGTTGTAAATGATCGAAAACGAAAACGAAATTACTTCTAAATGAAATGGAATTACATAAATGAAAAATGGGAAATTGCTTTAGATCCGTGACAAGGGATCTGTGCTGCGGTGGTGAGATCCCCTCCCGAGATCCGCTGCTTCTCCCACTTATAACCCTCCTTTAGGTCTAGGGTTAGGTTTTTGGCCTCCAGAATTGAGTCTTGGGCCTGTAGCTGAAGCTGGGCTTGCGTATTGGATCGGTCCATGTTGGACCTTAGAGTCTTGGGCTCAATCTTGGATCTTTGGTGAAGGCACCGATCGGCATAAATGATGGGCCGATCGGCATCATGCTAATTGGACTCATCTTTTGGTCTTGGTTGCTACATCCGATCGGCATTGGTGCTTCACCGATCGTTCTTGGTGTTACAACCCCACCACCGATCGGTGAAGAGTATAAACCGATCGTCAAAGGCAGGAGGTCGATCGGTGAGAAATCCTGCACAGCGCACTGAACTTCAAACGCCCGCCATTTCTTCGTTACTTGGTCAAATGAGGCGTTTTCGGTTGCGTTTCGAAGATAAGAAGAAGATCTTTCCGTGGCAACTTGAATCGCCTCGTTCCAATGTCTAGAACTCAAGATATGGCCTCTCAAAGATGACCCTAGTGAAGGAGGGTCTCAAATCATAATCTTGATTTGTTTGAGCTCGATGTTGCTTCTTCCTTATAGCTGGCCCAATCGGTATGACATGTATTTGAGCCTTGTTTTACTTCCTTTTCATCCAGAATCGATTGCGTGAGTTGGTGAAAGGTTGGTTCTTGATCCTTTATTCCTCGTATTTAGCCAAAATGCTTTCAAATCACCCATAAAGGGCGTGAACTCTGCAAAATAGACATGAAACATACCAAAGTAGCAAACGAGAGGAATATGACTAGAAAAGAGCTCAAATGAGCTACCTATGATGCACAAATGGGGTAAACGTGTAGGCAAATATGCATATGGAATACGCACATCAAATCTCCCCAAACCAAACCTTTACTTGTCCTCAAGTAAAGCAATAGAGACAAGCATGGATCGAGATCATAGCTCAAGACACATTTACTCAAACTAGTGTGAACAATGGCCATTACAAGTGCAGCAGGAACATACGCGTGAGAGTCGACCTTCAAAACAAGTCTCAACTAGCCTAACAGTCAATGCTCTTCATGAATACTCAAGACCTTGCAATCGAGCTCAAAAATAAAGACTCAACAAGCATTTTCAACAGCATGACTCAAATCAATGAATTAGTACTCAAGATACTATATGTTCTCAAGGTATGCGGAGTACAAGGCGTAACGGGGCTGAAGTTCAAGGTGGAAGGTGGCTGCGTGCTAATGCGTTTGGGCATGTGTGGCTCATTAGTGACTAGTGGCTGCGTGACCACTTGGACTATTTCTTCAAATGTTACCCATTCACAACATTCATTAACATCATCCCAGCTTCTTGTTCAGCACTTATAGGATTTAGCCATAATTTCTTCTCTTATGATTAGTTTGGCTTCTTATAACTTCATTTGTTCATTTGATTCTCAGCGCCTTAGCAAAATTGACTCCTTAGTGCCTTTTCACACCAGGTTTTTAGCAAAACTTCCACTTTTGATGAGCAGACCGATCGGTTTCACATCATACCGATCGGTCTGATAGCATTTCCCAGACAGAATTATCACTTCACCATTTGTTTTTCCCTTCATCGGATTTTCGTACCCTTTTATATTGCATTTTGATTATTGGTTTTGTTTGTTTTCATCCCTCTTTCTCAACCCTCCAACTATTAAAAGCCTGTTACTTGGTCAGAACTGAACTTGACCCTAGATTTGATTAGATCGACCGCCTCCCTGTGATCGACACGGACTTATCACTAGCTGCCCTAGTTAGTTTTAGTTTGGACCTATAAATTATTGTTTGATATCGGATTTATAACGACATAAATCTCGCTTATCACCAAGAAATGTTACATACCATGAACAAAAAGTGGGGTATCAAGAGATTTATGGCAACAAAGATAGATTTGGAAAAGGCTTACAATCGACTCAAACGACATTTTATTTATGCGACTCTTTCAGATATCCAATTCCCGACTTTAATGATTGACACAATCATGGAGTATGTTACTTCTACCTCAATGCAAATTTTACGGAACGGCGAGGCGACTGAGAAATTTAAACCAACAAGAGGAGTTCGTCAAGGAAACCCTATATCTTCTTATCTATTTGTTATGTGCCTTGAAAATCTACAACAAGCCATCGATCAAGAAGTGAGAAATAAAAATTGGCGGCTGGTCCCTATATGCAAAGATCGCCCGATAATCTCCAATCTATTTTTTGCTGACGACATGGTTTTGTTTGCGGAGGCCGATGTTACTCAAGCCCACGTTATAAACATTGTACTCGGCAATTTTTGCCGAGCCTCGGAAGATAAAGTAAGTATTGCTAAATCCAAAAAAACAAATTTCCTCAAATACGTCAACAACTAATAAAAACGAAATAACAAGCTTTTTGAGATTTGAAAAGACAAGTGACCTGGGCTCCTATCTTGGCGTCCCAACTATTAATGGTCGTATTACCCAAGAACATTTTGCTCACCTAGAGGAAATATTTATAAGCGAATGGCAGTTTAGAAAACTAAACATATTTCGTTAGCGGGTCGAGCCACACTTGTCCAGTTCACACTATCCACCATCGCTACTTATAATATGCAAACAGTAAAAATTCCACGCTCGGTTTGTGATTCTTTGGATAGGAAAACACGGAAGTTCTTGTGGGGAGGAGATGAAACTACTCGGAAAATTCATTTGATTTTTTGGGAAACAATTCGGAAGATGAAAAATGTTGAACTTGGTATTAGGTCCGCTTGACAATCGAATGCTGGCTTTCTAACTAAGGTAGGATGGCAGGTGCTATCTGAACCATCTAGTTTATGGGCGACAATCCTTGATCTAAATTTTGCAACGGAATATGTGATGTCGATATGTTCGAACCTCGTCATAATATGTCAAGCGTGTGGCCAGGTATTACATCTCAAACAAAAATCATAGCTAAAGGAGCTTCAGACGCG
>JAIUZE010030496.1:0-15276 GCA_022085475.1 Heliosperma pusillum | reverse complement strand
GTTGAAACTAAAATATTGAATATTATGCCATCTTTTATTTTGCCTAATCATATAATCCTAAAAATTGTCATTAGAATCATTACTAGTATAATCACCTTAATCACTTTAGTATTTATATTTCATAGTTTAATTTCCTACATCTTTTTCTTATTAATTTACTTAATCACATGATCAAATAAACTAGATATAATATTGTAGAATATCATAGTGTAAATGCAATAAATAGAATTGTAGTATTGAAATGATTTACTAGTTAAATGAATTAAAAGAGGAGTAGATACCAATTGAACCATCTAGTTGTTTCTTCCTTTGGTCATGCCAAATTCTATAACTTTGTTTAGCGGCCATAAACAATTGTTTGTATTAGTCAATTTCCGTCTTTGTAACGAGAGTTGGGATGGGAATTAGGAATGCCAATAGGGGTTTAGTGACCTAACCATGCTGAGAGGACGTTAGGACCCACTATAAGGTCGGTACGAATCCGAGAGGAATATACCGCTACAAGGCCTAGACAATCATAGTTTTTCTAATGTTGGTATCAATGAAACTTTTGAGTCGTTTTGAATGTATTTCTCTTTCACTATATCAATTTGATTAGATAGTTTATTTTGCCGTATTAGATAGTTTATTTTATTGTTGTTTAGTTAGTTTACTTTATCGTCATTTTATTATTGTTCTTAGGTAGTTTACATTATTGTTATTAGCTAGTTTATTAGTCTAGTTAGATAGCCTTTCAATATTGTCGTTTAAATATCACTTTAGTTAGATTTTAAATACCGTCACTTGGATCAGTATACTTCCCCGATCGGATACGTGACAACCCGATCGGGTAAGTCGTCTGTTTTGAGTTTTACATATTGTCATTTACATATTCGTCATTTACATATTGTAATTTACATATTCGTCATTTACATATTGTCATTTACATACTTGTCGTTTTATTTTATGTTAATAGTTTAGACAATCACCTCAAATGACTCGAACTTAAATGAAAATCACTCCATAGCAATTCATAGTTAACACGTACTCCCTGAGGATCGACACCCTACTTCCCTAATTACATTCCTTATGTTGTTAGCCTAAGTGTGGGTAATTATTTTTGTATCGGGACCGCGACATAACCGATCAAATTTTGGCTCCGTTGCCGAGGAGCACGGTTTTGTTTATCTATGTATTGTTGGTTTTTGTTTACAAATTCTACCATTTTTTAGGTGCAACCGTACCTAAATCGTTACTAACTTTCTCTTTTGTGTTTTTCTTGTAGGTTGACAAAAATGGTACTAACATGGGAAAATCCAAGGTACCGGGTTTTTGAGCTCGCTAGTGGAATCCTAAGGGTCCATATGACTTTGATTATTCTCATTGAGGGTAACCAATTTAGTGGTAAACGAATCGAAAACCCGTCACACCATATGCAAACCTTTTGTGAATTGTGTCAAACCTTTATGAGGGAGGGATTCACCCAAAACCAAATTAGAGAAATCCTTTTTCCTTTATCACTAAAGGGAGAAGCTAAATGGTGGTTCACCCGTCGTTTAAAGGAAGCCACAAGACCGATGGAGTGGGAAGAGATTGTTATCGGTTTTCACCGTAGGTTTAGAACCACTTTGTCAAACCTATCAATTAAATCACAAAAAGAAAGTGGGGAAGGTTCACAAACTAATGGGGGAGAGCGAAAGAAAAGTCGAGTGGAAACTTCAAATGATGTTGACACTACAATTTCCTTAGCCTGTCCCGTTCAACCAAAAGAAACCACCCTAAAAAGTACTTTATATCGCCCAAAAGTTTTCAACCCATTTACCTCATTAACAACACCATGTGAACTTTGTGGTGGGATAGGGCATGTACCTCAACGATGTGGGAACAAACTCACACCCTTCAACCCTTTTCACCCACAATTTCGCCAAACTCAACCCACTAATACACCTCATACAATTCCACACTCATCCTTTCAAAATGATCAATTTATAGCTAAAGTAGATGTCAAGTTAAGGGAAGTAACCCAAACCCAACATAATATGTACTCTTACTTCGTTTCTAGCTTAAACTCACTCAAATCAACCATTTTATCTCTCCAAAAGAGAGTAGAGGAGTTGACCCCATCGAGTTCTAGTCAAAACACCCAAGTGAGTGAAGCACCATCGATTGTCACAATTGACATGATTAGTAACAAACCTTGTGATCATCCTCTTGGGAATGGAAAGAGTAAGGAGCCCATTTTTAGGTTACCCCATGAACTTTGAAACAATCCAATACTAGCCAAACCAACCAAAGTCCCTACACATGAGGGGACATCCCGTCTCGAAGCATTGATCATGACATTGATAAAAGCTCAAGGGAAATTGGAAGAACGAATTGGAGAAGTAACTTTGGCAACAAGCGAAGCTTTTTCAAAATTAGAGGCACGGATTCGCAAAACATCTAGGCAAAAAGAAGCAACCAAAGATTCTCGCAAGGAACCTACCCTTGAAGAAGGGAAAATTATCATTCCTTCCAAACTTAAGGATCCAGGTTGTTTCAACATTTCTTTCACAATGTGTTTTCATAAGGTCAAAAGTGCATTGTGTGATTTAGGAGCCGCTATTAGCGTCATGCCTTTTTCCGTCTATCATAACCGTTGTCCAATACAAATGAAGTTCACTAATACTAGCCTTCAACTAGCCGATGGATCTATGCATACTCCGGCAGGAATTGTGGAGGATGTCCCAATACGGATTGGATACTTCCTCATTCCCGTTGATTTTTATGTCATATTTTCAAACAAAGAAAGGGACGACTTTATTATATTAGGAAGACCCTTCCTGAATACAGTTGGAGCTTGTATAGATGTGAAAGGAGAAAAGATCACGTTTGAAATAGATGGATCAAGTGCCACCTTTGATAAAAAGAGGAATGTATTGAGCGTTGGAGATGGTGACCTCGAGGCTTTCAAAGCTTCGGAAGCATGTTTAGAATGAGATTGCCATGGGTGTTGGCAAAAGGAAAATGCGAAAACTTCAAAGACGAATCCGGCTACAAGGAGCTCAAATCCCTTCATAAGGCTTAAGGAGGGATAAAAACACAAAGTCTAGCATGACTCAAAAATGCGCTTGTCGGGAGGCAACCCGTCTTTCTCTTTACTTTTTCTTTTTATGCATTCTTTATTCCACTTATTAGACAATGATTTAGACTATTTTATTTGGACTATTTTTGGATTTTGTGTTGTAATAGTTAGGAACAATTTTTCGTTTTACTTGTTATAATGCATGTTTAGTTGATAGTTTTTCGTACTTAGAATTGGAGGACCGATTGAGACAAGAAGGAACTATCCTTGGCCCAACTAGTAAGTATGTTCAAGGACATAGCCAAAAGGTAAGGGCAAGTAGCAAAGAAAAATGAAACAAAAACCGGACCAGAGAACTTCCCCAATCAGATTCGTGTAGACCCGATCGGGTAACTTGGCGGCTTCGTATTTTGCTCTAATTTATTCTATAAAGCCAACACACTACCTTTGCTTGCTGCCATATACCAGTGTTCTTCAATTTCAAAGCTCAAAATTCTCTCAAAAACTTCATTTCTTAGTCTTTTCTTACAAAATTTGTTACTATAGTTCATCAAAGGCAACTTCTAAGCATCATCAAGTAAGTTAATTATATTTTAGTTACTTCAATCTCTCTATTTTTCCAGAAATCCAACATGAACAAACCCTAACCCAAATTTGGGGGTTCTTGATTTTAATTGAAAAACTTGTTTAAATTGGATTTCTAGTGCTTCTTACATGCTATAGAGTGAATGTTAGTGATTAATTAGGATGATTACTATGATTTGGATGCTCATTTGCCAATTAGGATACTCATCTTTACTATATGCTAAGAACTTATGCTTAAGTGGTAGTATGATGCTTGAATTCATGCTTTATACTATGAACTTATGATCTTATTGTGGTAATTTAGCATTAGTACCTTTGAGTAGTGGCCAAACTCATGATTTAAGTGTATGTTGCTCATCTTAGTGACATATTGTTATGCTTAAAACATCCATTTGTGCTCAAAGCTAGCATGATAATGTTTCACTAAGGTAGCTATGCTTGAATTTAGGCTTAAAGCTTCGTATTATAACACTTATGCTATCCAATTTGTGTTTATAAATGAAGTGTTTTAATACTAGTTATTTGTAGAAAATGGCACCTACAATAAGGAAATCAAAGAGGGCAAGCACCTCCAATCAAGGAGAAAGTACTAGAGCCCATGAAGAAGACATAGAAATGCTTGAAACAAATGATCAACCCGAAAATCAAGGAGATGCTATGCATGATCCTGACTTTCCGGATGTAGAATTTAGTTCAAGCAAACAATGGCAAAATTGGTGCATTCTTAAAAGCAAAGGTATGAGGGCTACCAAGTTCCTCGATGTTTCTTCTTTAAGACATATGAAACTTCTTGAGCATGTTAAGGTGTTATTTAGGGGTCTAGGGATGAATGCTAGTATGAACTTTAGTTATAAGACCTACCCTCAATTTACCCTTGAATTCTTGAGCTCTTTTGAGTTACATAGGTCTAGAAATAGAAACACTATGCCTCAAGTTCGGTTTCGCTTGTTTAATGATGATTATAGTATGAACTTAGAGATCTTTGCTAGACAATTTGGTCTCACTTCTGAGGACACTGTTACCTCACCTCCAGAAGGCTTCGATGTTAGCCTAGTTTGGAACGCTATTTCGACTTACCCTGTCTCTCGTTGGGACCATGTCCCACACCAACATATCCATCATCCCGCCATTAGAATCTGGCAAAGATTCATGGGATGGACCTTTTTGGGTCGTGCTGAACCTCATTTGGTGAGACGAGTGGAGTTAGAAATTTTAGGAGGATTTTTGAATGTGAATGAACGGTGAAGAACCATGGTCTATTAGTATCCCCTACTATTTTGCTGTTCAGTTAACTAAAGCTACTAATCCTAAGAACACTACCATTGTCTATGGATGTCTTATCACTCACCTTGCTATGCGAGTTTGTGGTTTTAACCATGCCACCGCTGACCTCCATGCATTGACTACACTTCACACCGAGATGGGAAATGGGTTGGATTATGATTACTTTGTTCATCTTAACTGGTTTCGTGTCTCACACCCCCATATGATTTGGAGGTTAGCTGGCCGTGATTCGGTCAAGTTGACCGCCGAGGTAGAGCAAATTCCATTTCTTAGACAGCGTCCTCAACTTCAAGAGGGTGAGGCTATCTTACCCCGACCCACTTACTTCCTTCCTGTTGGGGATATTACCCCCATTGACCCCCCCTGTTCAACTTAGATCCCGCCGCCCTGAGGTAGGATCATCCTCTCAATCGACCCATGCTACGGGCGATGTGACCGCCATGTTTGAAGCCTTAACCTTGTCCGTTATTAGAATTCAGTCCGACCAGCAGCTTGCTTTGCACCTCATCTATGACCACTTTGCTAGACAAGGTGTGATTAGACCAGAGGGCCCCCACCCGTCTTTTTATACTTGGCCCGAAGGGGGGTATAGTACTACTTATGATGCAGGTGTGCCGCAGACCGGACCTGACTACTGTGGAACTGACTATGGCGTTGAGAGTTTTGGAGGGTATAGAGGTGATTTTAGAGATCACCAAGTAGAAGAGTACCAGTCCTTAGGAGCCAGCAACCCAACCGGGATCATTACTTCTCGTGGTAGCTATAATTCTGCAGATGATACCTACTATACAGATGCTTCTTGATCCGCATCTGAGCCGCCTCCTTCAGAGAGGAGAGGCCGTAGCTGGTGGCCTTTGTGATGAGATGACGATGAGCTCCCCTTGTTTATACTAGCTTGGGGGAGGCTAAACATTTTGTAAGAATTTTATTTCTTTCTTTTTCGCATTTTAGTTTTCTTTTTAGCCCCTTTTCCCATTAGAATTTCATCCTGTTTCTCTGTTCTGTGTGCTATCAACCGTTTTTCGGTTTGTTTCTGTTATAATTGCATGCACATTGAGGACAATGTGAAGTTTTAGCTTGGGGGAGGATTTGCATTTAGGATTGCATTTAGATTTTTATTTTTTATTTTCTTCTATCTTTCTTAGTTCATTTTTAGTTTTTATTGAAAAAAAAGAAGAAAAAATCGAAAAATCAAAAACACAAAAAGAAAAGATCATTTCCATCTTACATTTATCAAATTATAGTTATTATAAGCTGATGTTTCGTTTCATATGAGGAATTGTGCATTCATGGGGATGTCTTGTACACAGTAGCTAGAAAATTGCATTTGGACTTAATTAAGCTTGATCTTGACTTTGGCAAGCTACTCATATTGTAAGGTAGAGCCTCTAGTGGTCGGTACATCTGAATCCGATCCCAGTTTAGGAGTGAGTAGTTTCTCCTTATAGTCTGTGTTACATCAAAACGCATAAGTATGGTTTTTATTCCATTTTCTATAAGTATTGCTATCATGATCTACATTTTGAAGCCATTTGTTCTTGTTCACATTTCGCAAAAACACCCTTCTTCCTAGCTACATTATAATATTGCCTACCCTTGTTGAGCTAGTAACCAACTATATGTGTAGGGGTGTTCTATGCTTTTGCGATGTTCTAATAATGCCACCATTTGGTGTGAACTTGTTGTTTCGGGATTACTGATTCCCGTGTTTCTCAAAAAGAAATAAGAAGAGAAAAAAAAAGCTTAGAAAAAATGAAAAATGAAATTGAAAGCGCAAAAGAAGAAAAAAAAAAAGAGGAAAAAAACGCTTCCATGAAAGGAAAATAAAGAAAAATTATGGGAAGTCGTAATTTGATTTTTCATGTTTAATAAGCCAATATGCTGCTTTTGGCTTTGACCATTGTTGACGAGAATTGGTATGAATTGGATTGAGTATCCACTACACATTTGGTTATTACTAGCTCGACTCAAGCTCCACATGACCAAAATCGTTTGTCCGCTTTCTTACCCAAATTTCCCAAGCCTCTTCTTTACTTTTCTAATGCTTCCTATATTACATTTTGATCATGATTAGTTTTACTTAATGATTTTGGATTGTCTACCATACTAGACTGCGGGCACATTCTTATAAGTTGTAGATAGGTGAGTGTCACTTCAAGTTTAAACCAATATTTCCTATTTTACAAAAATTTGAGTGAAGAGTGTACCATAAGAGTCCATTGTCAAAAGATCATGCAAGAGCTGAAAAGGTCCAAAGAATATTTTCTACGCTGCGCCGTTATGTAAATCTCAACCATGATTCGCATTTTCCTTCGCCCTTGCTGTTACGGGTTTGTGATACATCTACTTGTAGGAGCTTATTTTTTAGATTTGTATGATAGATTGATCATTGTTAGCTACCCTTGTCCTGGTTTTGATTGTTATGTTTGCTTGAGGACAAGCAAGGGTTTAGCTTGGGGGAGTTTGATAAGTGATATTTTGTATTAATTTATCCCCCGTTTTAGCTCGATTTCTATACGATTTATGCACTTTGCTAAGTGATTAACAAGGTAATATTGCTATTCTAGTTGTTTTGCGTGTTTTGACTCGTTTTATAGGAAATGAAGCTGTTTTGCTTTATTTACCTACTTTATGGAGCAAAGGCACTAGAATACGAGTTTTCAAGGAACCGATGATAGCCATTTCATGATTTGATTACGATTCCGCTACATCCTTCCTCGAATGGACTCATCTTGGACTTTGGCTTTGAACATCAAAAGGAAACATCAACCCAAGTCAAAAGAAGACCAGCCCAATTCCGTATTGCATTGACCAAGACCAAGGCATAGGATTCCGTGCCCAAGAGATGAAATTGGAAAAGACGGAAGATTCCATCTTGCACACTTACCCGATCGGATTTCCTTATACCCGATCGGGTATGTTTGCAGATGGACGTTACTTGGCTCTTCTTCTACCGAGCTTAAATGAGTGATTAAATGCTTTGTCTAGGGTATGAATTTGAACGAGAGAGCAGCAGCCATGCAGCCCTATAAAAGCCAATGATCATCACAACAATTAGACATCAACTAGCATATTTAACATCAACTTACAAACTTTCATACACATTTCAAAGTTTACTTCTTTCATACAAGTTTTAGAATATAGTTTATGCAATTTCTTAGTGTTTCTTTATTGTTTTTATAAGCTTTTGTTGTTGGGTTGGATAATTGTTCTTTACTTTATTTCCTACATATTTTGCATTTCAATTTCGGTAATCCTCTATCCTTGATTTACTTATGCAATTTTAATCATCATGAATTATAATCTCATTAGTATTATTCTCATATTATTGTTGTTAGAAAATAAATGTAAAAGCAACTTAGTTGAAACCAAAATATTGACTATTATGCCATCTTTTATTTTGCCTAATCATATAATCCTAAAAATTGTCATTAGAATCATTACTAGTATAATCACCTTAATCACTTTAGTATTTATATTTCATAGTTTAATTTCCTACATCTTTTTCTTAATAATTTACTTAATCACATGATCACATAAACTAGATATAATATTGTAGAATATCATAGTGTAAATGCAATAAATAGAATTGTAGTATTGAAATGATTTACTAGTTTAATGAATTAAAAGAGGAGTAGATACCAATTGAACCATCTAGTTGTTTCTTCCTTTGGTCATGCCAAATTCTATAACTTTGTTTAGCGGCCATAAGCAATTGTTTGTATTAGTCAATTTCTGTCTTTGTAACGAGAGTTGGGATGGGAATTAGGACTCCCAATAGGGGTTTAGTGACCTAACCATGCGGAGAGGACGTTAGGACCCACTATAAGGTCGGTACGAATCCGAGAGGAATATACCGCTACAAGGCCTAGACAATCATAGTAATTCTAATGTTGGTATCAATGAAACCTTTGAGTCGTTTTGCATGTATTTCTCTTTCACTATATCAATTTGATTAGATAGTTTATTTTACCGTATTAGATAGTTTATTTTATTATTGTTTAGTTAGTTTATTTTATCGTCATTTTATTATTGTTCTTAGGTAGTTTACATTATTGTTATTAGCTAGTTTATTAGTCTAGTTAGATAGCCTTTCCATATTGTCATTTAAATATCGCTTTAGTTAGATTTTAAATACCGTCACTTGGATCAGTATACTTCCCCGATCGGATACGTGACAACCCGATCGGGTAAGTCGTCTGTTTTGAGTTTTACATATTGTCATTTACATATTAGTCATTTACATATTGTCATTTACATATTTGTCATTTACATATTGTCATTTACATACTTGTCGTTTTATTTTATGTTAATAGTTTAGACAATCACCTCAAATGACTCGAACTTAAATGAAAATCACTCCATAGCAATTCATAGTTAACACGTACTCCCTGAGGATCGACACCCTACTTCCCTAATTACATTCCTTATGTTGTTAGCCTAAGTGTGGGTAATTATTTTTGTATCGGGACCGCGACATAACCGATCAGAAGGATTCATCATTCTACATCGAACCCTATCAACAAACCCGACTCAAGAGGTCAAGGGGAGTGTTGGAAGTCATGTCATAAGCAAAGGGAGATGAAACGAGAGTCAAAGCTTCTAGATGACAACTTACCCGATCGGGTAAGTGTGTACCCGATCGGGGATCCTTGCTGCTTCGAGGAAATTGCTTCAACTTCCTCCTTTTGTCCTATATGCTCAATGCTCGACCCCTTCCCCACGAAACCCTAATGCTATTTATAGGATGCTCCAACCACTCTTCAAAAGGCATCTCTCACAACATCTCACAACAACAATCCTCTTCACACATCTCTTTTCTTTTCTCTTTAGTTTAGAAATTCTAGTTTATATCATTCTCTTCCTCTTTTCATCTTTAGTTCTTAGTTTATTTCTGTCCTTTTTACATCAAAACTTTAGCTTAGATCAATAAGAATTTCAATATTTGTAATCTACTTTGATGGGTTCAAGTGTTGTAATTCAAGGAACGATTATTCTATCCAAGGGATTTCTATTATTGTTATCGCTTTCGTTGTTGATCGTCACCTAGGTATTCCTAATTTATCTCTTGTCTTAAGTCCTTATTGTTTTCTATTGGATTGTTATTTTCCATACATATTATCTTAGATTCATTTTTGTGTTGTTATAATCGTCATTTCATTTTCTAGATTGTCAATTTAGCGTCGTTATTATCACCACATAGAGAGTCTTAAAATATTGCCAAAACCAACTAAACATGTCTATCCTAGTTTTTATTATCATCATCATCTTAGATATAAACATTATCATGAGTGAGTAGTCACCTTTCTAGGGTATAGGGTAGCCATGTTAGATTGATTAAAAGATGTTAATTGGATAAAAGAAATTGTGCTTTTAAAACATTGTGTCTATGCATGTTTGGACTATAACGATAGTTGACGATTCCTGATCAAAATCATTGACTACCATGGAATTCTTTTCCAAGGTAGAGATACGAGAATTGAATAGACAAAGCATGACATGGTGGATTAAGACCTAGTAAATTGCCTAAAAGCCTGCTAGACCATCTGATCTATGATTGTAATGAACACATCATTCTTACGAACTCACAATGAATTATTTGCATGTCCTAAATCCAATTTCATCAATATGTCAATCTACATGTGTGAACCTACTTCCCTAGATGCTTTTCATTATTGGTAAATCATCATTTGCTTTATTGCCTTCATCTTCAATTGCTTTTATTTTGTTTTCATTTATGCTTTTTGTTAGTTTAGACATCATAATCCCAAAACCCAGAAACACATTAGATAAAACCCAATTGCGAGACATTCCACATTCTATAGGAAACACCATCTCCCTAAGGATCGACCCCTACTTCCCTAATTACATTAATTTGTTATTAGCCTAGTCTGGGTAATTTATCTTTGTATCGGGCTCGCGACAAGCACGATCAAATTTTGGCGCCGTTGCCGGGGAGCACGGTTTAGTTTTCCTTTTTCTTGTGATTTCTATCGCAATTAGTTTTATCTAGTCTTTAGGAACCCAAATTCCTTTAGACCTCTCTTGATTTTTCATCTTAGCTTTTCAATCTTATGCCCAGATCTTCTAGACTAGGGACCCCTATCTTTTTAGACCCCGATCTAGAAAGGACTCTGCGTAGGAGAAAAAAGCTATTCAACGAAATCTCAAAAGCTTCTGATACTTCAAGTTTAGATCGTATTCGTGAGAAATACTCGGATATTTTATCTAATCTCGAAGGAGAAGAAGATCCATTCTCATCTCCACTCTCAAAAACCAATCAACTTTCAAACAACACTCCATCTTCATCTTCACAAAAGAAAATGGTTAGACTTCAGACCATTCCAAACGAACTGCAGATACACTTCCAAGGGGTATCGCTACACCCCAAATCACTGCCCAAAACTTCGAAATCAAACCTGCCTTCATCAATCTTATAGAAAGAAGTCAATTTGGTGGCAATGCCACAGAAGATCCCAACCTTCATATTCAAAACTTCTGTGATTATTGCTCCACAATTAGACAAACTGGAGTATCCCAAGAGCAGATTAGGGAAATGCTCTTTCCCTTCTCTTTAACAGGAAAGGCAAAACTCTGGATCAATAGCCTTGACCAGGTTGCCTTAGGAATAGCCGACTGGGATGGTCTAGCTCTTGCTTTCTATCAAAAGTACTTCCCACCAGAACGAACCGCACTCTTACGAAGTCAAATCACTGGATTTCGTCAGAGAGGCAATGAAAGCCTTTATGAGGCATGGGAAAGGTACAAAGAATTACAAAGAGAATGCCCTCATCATGGCCTTGATTCATGGTTCCTAGCTATCACCTTCTACAACGGTTGTTGTGGCGAATCGCGTCGTATCCTCGACTCCGCTAACAATGGTCGTTTCGATCAAATCGATGTAGAAATAGCTAGTACAACTATCGAGTCAATGGCAATCCACGACTCTCAGTATAGCAACTCGCGTGCTATGCCGCTCAAAACCAAGCAGGACGATTCAAGTAAAGTAGCACTCCTAGAAGCCCAATTAGCCCTTCTGCAGCAACAAGTAGGAAGCTCTTCCCAATCCAAGGAACATGTTAACGTCACTAACCACGTAGTGATATGTGAGACATGTGGGGTTGGAGGACATAATTTTCAAGAATGTAGGAGTTCGTTAGAGCAAGTCAATGCCTATCAATCATATAGGCAGGGTAATGCTTTCTCAAACTTCTATAATGAGAACACGAAGAACCATCCTTTCTTGTCCTACAAAAGCACCAACATTCAGAACCCCCACCATCAGACTCAACAACCATTCATACCACATCAACATAAGCCTTACAATCCACCTGGTTTTCAAAACCAAAGACCTTCATTTCAACCTAACTTCAACCACCTTACCAAAACCAACCTCAACACCAACCACCCAAAATCAAGGCCAACCCAATGATTCAAGCTTGAGCAAAATTGAATCGATGCTTCTCCAAGTTGTTCAAAAACAAGATTCAATGTTTGCTCATCTTCAAAAGAATGATCAAGCTCAAAGTGCTGCCATCAAGATGCTTGAAACTCAAATGGCCCAATTGGCTGCCTCTAATGCCCAAAGAAAACAAGGCCAACTCCCACCTCATGGTGAGCAACCAAGGGACACCGCTAATGCTATCACCCTTAGTAGTGGTATAACTTATAAGGAACCTCAGCAACCAAAAGAACCAATAGTTGAGCCAACACAAGTAGAGAGCCAAAAAGATTCTCAACCATCCACCGCTAAGGAAGCGGAAAACAAACCTCCAAGTTCCATTTCCCCAACGCTTGAGGAGAAATCATAAGGAAACCTAGTTCAGCAAATTCATGGAAGTAGTCAAAAACCTCCAAGTAACGGTTCCCTTCACTGAACTAATCACTCAAATCCATTCTTACACGAAATTTATGAAGGATATCTTAACTAAGAAGAGGACTTTAGATGACGTTGAAATCATAGCATTCCTAGCTGAGTGTAGTGCTTTATTGCAAAATAAGTCACCTCCTAAGTTAAAGGATCCTGGTAGTTTCTCTATACCTTGCACTATAGGCACCTACACAATCGATAAAGCTTTATGCGATCTAGGTGCTAGTGTAAGCGTCATGCCCTATTCCATCTGCGAAAAATTGAATATGAGAATTCTCAAATGCACTAGTATAACTCTGCAGATGGCAGACCGTTCTCTAAAACAACCTATGGGAGTTTTAGAAGATTTCATTGTGCTACACATGGCTGAAGATTCGCAAATCCCTATTATTTTAGGAAGGCCATTTCTACACACTGCGGGAGCAGTAATCGACGTCAAGAATGGAAAATTGACACTAGAAGTAGGTGAT
The DNA here is from genome assembly GCA_022085475.1 of Heliosperma pusillum. Lineage (NCBI taxonomy): Eukaryota > Viridiplantae > Streptophyta > Magnoliopsida > Caryophyllales > Caryophyllaceae > Heliosperma > Heliosperma pusillum. The sequence goes on along the minus strand of JAIUZE010030496.1, from coordinate 2,024 downwards.
GATAAAGTCAGCTATAACTTAAACAGTGCAATGAAAAGCCCTATGCTTGAAGAACCTTGCTGTTTCCTCGATATTGTCGACTCAATTATTGATGAATCTCTGTATCCATCAATAATTGAGGATCCTTTAGAAGCAATCTTGTTACTGGATGATATCTCTGAGAACGGCAATTTTGAGATCAGTGAGCTGGAAGAGGACCTGACTGGAAAAGAGATACCATCTGAAGAAGTTGAAGAGTTCATAAGCTTAATTGATGCTCCTGCCAAGGCAGGAGTACAAAAACCTGAACTTAAACCTCTTCCCTCAAATCTAAAATATGCCTTTTTAGATGAATCTGAATATTGCCTAGTCATAGTGAGTGCTCTCCTAGATGAAAATCAGTTTATCTCACTATTGACTGTCTTGAGAAAGCATAAAAAGGCAATAGGATATAAACTCAAAGATTTGACTGGCATAAGCCCTGACTTCTGCATGCATAGAATCAATTTAGAAGAAGGCCAAAAACCTTGCGTTCAAGGTCAACGCCGTCTTAATCCCAACATGCAAGAAGTAGTTAAAACTGAAGTTATGAAGTTGCTAGATGCTGGCATAATCTATGCAATCTCTGACTCGAAATGGGTTAGCCCTGTCCATGTTGTTCCCAAGAAAGGAGAAACAACAGTAGTCAAAAATGAAAAGAATGAGCTCATCCCCACAAGGATTGTGACGGGATGGCGTATGTGTATTGACTACAGAAAGTTGAATCAATCAAATAGAAAAGATCACTATCCTCTGCCCTTCATTGATCAAATGCTAGAGAGGTTAGCTTGTCACAAGTACTTCTGCTATCTAGATGGTTACTTAGGATTTTTCCAAATTCCTATCCACCCTAAGGACCAAGAGAAAACCACCTTCACCTGTCCCTATGGTACTTTCGCTTATCGCAGAATGCCATTTGGCTTGTGTTATGCACCTGCCACTTTCCAGCGTTGCATGACTAGTATCTTTTCAGATTTTGTTGAAACAATCATGGAAGTATTTATGGACGACTTTAGTGTCTGACATTTCCTTCGATAATTGTTTGACAAATCCGTCCAGAGTTCTAAAACGCTGTGAAGAACTCGACCTTGTTCTCAAATGGGAAAAGTGACACTTCATGGTGAACGAAGGAGTAGTTTTAGGACACATCATTTCTGAAAGAGGTATAGAAGTGGATCGAGCTAAGATCCAAGTTATTGAACAACTGCCACCACCTGCTAATGTAAAAGGAGTCAGGAGTTTCCTTGGCCACGCCGGTTTCTACCGATGGTTTATAAAAGATTTTTCAAAAATAGCCAAACCCCTGACTGAGCTCCTTTTCAAGGATGCACCTTTTAATTTCACAAAGGAATTCCTTGAGGCATTCAATAAAATCAAACGCGCTTTGATCACCGCACCTATATTGTTGTGAGTCACCTGACTGTAATCTGCCCTTTGAACTGATGTGCGATGCGACTGACTATGCCGTAGGAGTTGTTTTAAGGCAAAGAAAGGAAAAGTTCCTTCATGCAATTTACTATGCTAGTAAAACCTTAGATCCTGCCCAAATCAACTATGCCACCACTGAGAAAGAACTTCTTGCCATTGTCTATGCCTTAGACAAATTTCGCTCATACCTTATAGGATCGAAAGTCATTGTCTATACTGACCATGCTGCTTTGAAATATCTGCTTTCAAAGAAAGAGGCAAAACCTAGACTTATCCGATGGATCCTACTCCTTCAAGAGTTTGATCTAGAGATCCGGGATAAGAAAGGAGACGAGAATGTAGTCGCTGACCACCTCTCAAGGATAAGAGTAACTGAAAAATAGGATACCTGTGACACCCTCAAAGTTGCGGAAAGAAAAAAAATAATTTAAATACATAATGAAGGTGTCTGAAATAAAAAGGTTCATTACAAAAGAAATTTAATATTATACATAAAAATTATACAAGGACGGGAGACATATCTCCCGTATAAATACGGAAATGAAAGAGGGTATAATAATATACAATCTAAGAACCGA
>JAIUZE010030494.1:0-15584 GCA_022085475.1 Heliosperma pusillum | reverse complement strand
TTTTCTTACTTTTGAGACTATAATTATAATTACATAGTCAATTTACCCCAAGTAAGTTATATAAACGAGTAAAGTTATGTGCGCAAGCACAAATTTTAACTACTACTACCTAATATATACTCCGTGCTAATAAAATAGGTATTGTAAGGAATTAACGTTGATGATTATATTTTTGTAGCCGAGTACCTTGGGCTGCCATATCCAACCCGTGTTAAACAGCCAAATCAACCACCTTCTCTAAAGGGATATAATTATGCTTCAGCTGGCTGCGGTATTCTACCCGAAACCGGTCCACTGGTATGAAACGATTACTAACACCATTTCTTTGTCTCTCTTTTATTTTGTCAAAATATTATATATAAAGACGGAACGTGTGAAATAATCGATTTCTCTGCTATGCTGTTGTAGCATATAAATGAGTGTGTATTTTGCAGAATTGTTTGGATCTAGCAGAACAAGTAAGATTATTCAATGTGACAAAGGAAAATGTGCTGAAACCAGCATTCCCAGAGGAAGCAGAACTTGAAGAACACTTAGCTAAGTCCATATTCTTTATATGGGTGGGAAACAATGACTACCTCCTTAACTATTTTAGCGCTAGTACAAACACAAGCAAGGACTATACTCCTCAACAGTTTGCTGATCTCCTGGCTCTCAAGTTATCCGAAAAGATAGAGGTAACCTCAAATCTTCATACTCTCTATCGAGTCTACTCATCCTCTCTGTTTTACTTTATATGTCGTTTCAGCAAAACTCGAATTTTCTTTTTATACTAAGTATGTTGTTTTATTTTTTCTCATTTATTACATGATCTTTGTATTTTTCAAGACACTAATAATTAGAAAAAGAAGGCATTTATTATACAGAACTAATAGGACAGTCGTTCCCAATAACGCTTTCTAATTCATCTGCAACATTTTTATAAGACTTACAGAACAAAACCGAGGGAATGTTATACTCTTAATTTTAGTACTATGATTTAGATTGGTCTACGATATCTTTGTTGTAAACAAGTGACAAAAGACACAACTTTTCGATACAATTTGTCTCCTAAGGCCCTAAGGCATATAGGACATGTTATACAGAAGTTTTGGCCTAGCAGTCGAGATGAAGGTTCTGTGGATTATCGATTGGAAATTCGAGTCACCTTTTTTTTTCCCGTGTAGGTGCTGCATAGTTTGGGAGCAAGGAAGATAGTAGTGTTTGAGGGACCTCCCTTTGGTTGCGTTCCATTCTATTACAAGCAAAATGGAGAATGTATTGAGAGTAAAAATGAGAACGCAATACTGTTCAACTCTAAACTTCAGGAGATGATCCACAGTTTGTCTTCCCAATTCAGTAACGGTTACTTCACACTTGGCAAAGCTTACGATCTTACTTACGATGCCATCATTAATCCTTCTAACTATGGTATGCTACTCCCTTTTTAATCCTTACTCCATGCGTTCTATACAATCCCGCATTATGTATTTGGAACAGACCCATGTATTTGATATACTGAATGGCTTTATGCAGGGCTGACAAATGTGACGGGTCCATGTTGCGAACTAGCAACAATGTTGGGACAGACCTTAGTACAATGCAAAATGCTAGGCACAAAATGTGGAAACCGAAATGAATACTTATTTTGGGATGCAGCGCACCCAACCGAAGCCGGTCATGGTGTTTTGGGAGGACAATGTATCAACAACTCTGCGGTTTGCAGTCCTTACAGCATTCAAGATCTTGTCCAACTTCCTACCATACCCGTCACCTTGCTTAGTGCTGCTTGATTATCACTTAGTAATAAAAAACAAGTCAAATAAGACTTTGTTACTGAAATATAGATTAAGTAAGACTCCGTAGTAACAAGCAAACTTGCTAATGAAGGCCTTTAGTTTTACTTGCATTGTTTGATGATCGAGTTGTATCATGTATGGCATTTCATTACTCTAGAGATTAATGTGATGCCCAACTATCTATCTACTTTCCTTGTTTTATGAATAAACTTTTCGATTTTGATAACTCATCTACTCATCGATCTTATATGCCCTTATTATTTTGATTATTGTCTTTATTTTGTATGGGTAATGGGTGCTCAATGGTATACCAGTTTTCTCTAGTTATGGCTTTGGGTTATTCGAATCCTCAGCACTTGTATATTTAAATGATGTTACGGGGTTACGGCTTTGGGTTATTCGAATCCCCAATGCAATTACACACTTATGCAATTTCAAACATTGTAATTACACCTCGCAAATGGGTCATTTAAGATCGGGTTCAGGTCGGTGATTTGGATCAAGTCACTTCGAGTTGGGTCATTTCAATTCAGGTCATTCTGGGCCATCTTGATCATTTTAGCTAAGAATTTTGCTAAAAATAAGTTATTTTGGCTCATTTCAGTCGTTTGGTTCACTTTGGGTCACTCACAAGTCAAGTCGGGTCGGGTCTTTAAGGTCAAGTTCAGGTCACACTTTTCTTTGGACACTTTCGGATCTCAGATTAGCCTTATCGAATCGGGTCAGTTTACCAGGTCTAGTTGTAGTCACTAAAAACTAAAAAGTGTAAAAAAATTTATTTAACTTTTGTATTTAAGCATACTCTAAGAACAAAACTTGGGTAACTCTATTATAAGTCTCGACTACCCAATTCTCTTTTTCCATGAACTTGTCAGTTGTCATCCGTGTTCAACAAAGACTTTTCTATCTCTCGACTCTCGGTAAGACATACACAGATAAACGTGGTTAAAAACAAATCAATTTTGAAGCCTAAATGTTTCCTCGAATATGCTCCCTTCGTTTCGGTTATTTGTTTTCTTAATTTATTTTGGGTGTCTTATTGATTTATTTACCTTTCTATATTGTGAATGCTTTTAATGGGCAATTTGATCATCCAATTTGATTATTGTCAACTTGTCATCCAATGTCATTACCCACAACGATACTCTCCCCTTTCCTTGGTCTTTGTACCAAAAGCAAAGCTAAACAAATGACCGTGAGTCCAGAACGGAACGGAGGGGGTCTAACACAAAAATTTGCTAAATGCCTCAAATATGCAAAAGCCCAATCAACCATTTACCAAAAAAGGCTGTATTTCTTCAATTAGTCTTGCTTGTGACGGATAGTTCCGTCACAAGCTTGTGACGGGTCGGATCCCTCACACTTGAAAGCTTGTGAGAGGGATCCGACCCGTCACATGTTTATGACGGATAGTCACCGTCACAAATGAGAATTTGTGGTATTTCTTACGAGTTGTTGGGTAGAACACCAAATGTGTTGGGACTCTTGCAGGTTTTACAAAAGTTAGGCAAGCATGTTGCACGCGGATAACTCCGTTTGTCCAATGCGTATGCCGGGGTGGAAAATGCGCAAACCTGATTTTGGGAGGAAATGCATCACCAACTCCTCCGTTTGTACTCCGGTGAGTATCCAAGATCTTGGTCAACTTACAGTTCCTCCTCCCTCTCTGCTTAGTGCTGCTTGATGACTGATCATAAAATCATCAAGTTTACTAGTAGCATTCACTGTTTGATGTTCTAGTTGTATGGCCTTTTGTCCAGTTGCCCTTAGCCTACTGTATTCCGCAACTTATGGAATAAAACTTTTTGAGCTTCCCGAATTCATATTGCCGGAACAACTTTATGTAAAATGCGAGTACAAGGGTGAATTTGATGCTTGAACCAGGGTATGAATACCTCTCATGAATGACTTTATCAGCTACCTTAATGATAAACACAGAGCGAGGCTGTACTAAAAAGGGCACTAAATAAATTAAACATGACAAGTTGATAGTTAAAAAAAAAACATACAAAATGCCCGTACATTTAGAACCTAAGATTTTGTATAAATATATCATCATCATTAAAACTTAAGCAAGCAAAATGGCACCAAAGTCGAAGTGGCATCAACATTCCCTGTATCTGCGATCGAAACATCAAGTCTAACAAACATTTGGGGTATCTTTAGAAATCTATGGAGTATGGAACATGATTGTACAACGTATTTTTTTGCAGAGCTACCTTGTTTGATCTTTGAACAAAGAGCAATAACAGCCCAGATAGAAATAAAACATCTATGCCACTAACTGAATGCAGATAATTTCGAATATATTGTCGTCATTATGATGCGAAACTGGTGATACTTGAGTAAGAAAGACATGACAAACGAGAATAAGATGCAGATAACAAAAACTGTTATTCCAGAACTAATTTACAGGTACATTTCGACATGCCCATGAGTGTACAACAATTAAGAGATCATAAAGTATTGCCACACGATTCCTCAAGTGGTACTGTAATTCCTTTACCCTCTAAAATTTCAATGGTCAAAATAGCATTTCTAGCCAAAATAAAAATTGCAGTACTATATACCTTTAGAACAAAGATCACTGCTAGAGTTATAGTTATCAGGAACACTGAAGTTATGCAGCTGATGTGAAATGCGTTTTGCAGAAACCTCATCATTAATAAACTTCACGAGACAAAGTATGAGTAAACTAAGATATCTTTTCTCTGTTAAATGAAAGCGACAAAAAAGACAATATGTTTGATCGTGGAGGAATGAAGTTGCCTGAAAATGAACTTGGATATTCCCATATGAGATTAATTCTTACAACATCAAGCAGAAGAAGCTCCAAAGTCACAAGATAGATGCATCAAACATGGGCTCATAGAAAGCATACTTGGCTGTTGAACGACTGCAGAGCACAGCCAGCAATCCAAGACCATATCCTTTTATTAACGTCATAAAGCACTCATATCTCTCAGCTGACAGTCTCAGTAACGCTCGAAATTATTTTTGAGGCATCCTACTGATCTCCACCCATAGGGTCTTAGTATGATCTAATTCCCAAATTCTCATACTTTGCAGCGTACTGTAAAGGCCTATCCTTCCAACAATAAAAAGGCGCTTCTGAGTACCAGCAACCAAATAACCATCCAACAGGGACCGAGGAAATTTTGCGGGGATGTGCTCCCAATACCCTGTGTCAAGGCGATACATCACCAAACCAAGAGGATAAAGTGTTTCCAAATACAACCTTGAATCACAAAATGCCATCTTTGAAGAGCACAAGTTAACGGCAGGCATCATTTGGTGGACAGACCAGCTGTTAAATTTAGAATCATAAACTTCAGTAGGCAATGACTTGTCAGCCCGAGTTGTATGCTGACATCAGAAGTAAGTAGTTACTTAATCCCAACATTTAGAAATGAAGGAAAGGGGTAGAGGAAGGTAATAATCGTAGTTTTTGATTCATGCAGATGTGAGTTCTCTATTTGAGGGGTGGTGGCGGCTTCCTAGTGATATGGAGCTTAGGAAATTGATTATGATCGAAGCTCATTGTACTCCTTATTCTTACATCCGGGTAGGAGACATTTATACAAGAATCTGAAGAAGACATTTTGGTGGCCCAGGAAGAAGAGGGATGTGGAGGAGTTGGTGGCTAGGTGCTTGACGTGGAAGCGGGTGAAGGGAGAGCAACGAAGTCGCATGGTAAGATTCAGTCTCTTGAGATTCCGGAATGGAAATGGGAGTCGATATCAATGGTGTGTATATTGGGGCTTACGAGGACTCAGAAAGGTAATAATATGATTTGGGTGAACGTTGATGGTTAACCAAGTCAGCTCACTTTATTCCGATGAGGGATACATGGAACAAGATCGTGTTGGCGACGGATTCTAGGAAGAATGTGGTGAAGCAACATGGGTTCCGAGGGATATTGTGTCGGATCGTGATGCGTGGTTTATTTCCCGGTATTGGAAGGAGTTGCAGGAGTTGATGGGGATGACTTTAAAGATGAGTACACCTTTTATCCTGCGACGGATGACCAGGCTAAGAGGACGATTAAGACATTGGAGGATATGTTGCGAGCCTGTGTCATGTCTTTTGGTGGTAATTGCGAGGATGAACAGGACTTGATCGAGTTTTCTTACAACAATAGTTACCATACCAGTATTGGAATGACACCTTTCGAGGCTTTGTATGGGAGGAGATGTCGGAGTCCGGTGTGTAGGGATGATAGCTTGGAGGCTGTGGTTTTGGGACCACAAATGGTTCAAGAGATTATTGAATAAGTTCAGTTGATTCGATAAAAAATAAAAGCGGCGCAGGACCGACAAAAGAGTTATGCTGATCTATATTGTCAGGACGTTATGTTTCAAGTAGGTAATAAGGTCCTTCTGAAAGTGTGACCTATGCGGAGTGTGATGATATTTGACTAGAAGGGCAAGTTGAGTAAGAAATTTATTGGCCCTTATGAGATCTTGGATTAGATTGGAGAGGTGGCCTATCTATTAGCTTTGCCACCTGCTCTTGATCGGGCTCATAACATATTCCATGTATCGCAGCTGCGGAACTACGGTAGTGACCCATCGCATGTCCTTGATGTGGAGACTATTGAGCTCGATGAGGCACTTACTTCTGTGGAAGTGCCAAAGGAGATATTGGATCCGAAAGTGCGCAAGACGAGAAATGGGGAGACGACCTTGCTTAAAGTATTATGGTCTAACCATAATGTGGAAGAAGCCACATGACAAGCCGAGGAGTCTATGAGGGAGCGGTATCCGCATCTCTTTGATCAGGTATGTTTAGTTACAGTGACGTGACCTAATTCTGGGAAGGATGGGGGGTGGGTAGGGTGGGATGATCTCATTTGTGATTTTTAGTTGGTTTTGGTAAGACTTTTTGCGTTCTTATTCAGTTTTAGTTGAGTTGGTAATGGTTTTGTGTTGGTTTTTGTGTTGTGCGTAAAGTTTGGTAGTGGGTTATGTTGTGAGTTTTTAGGGGAGGTTTTGTGTTGTTTTGAGGTGATATGTTGAGTCGTGAACTTCGAGGACGAAATTCTTTTTAAGGAGGGAAGACTATAATACTCTGTATTCCGTAGTCAGTCGAGTAGAGGGTACTCGCCCGAGTGGGTGTCCATACTCAGTCGAGTAGGGTTTAATCAACCGAGTAGGTGGTGTATGTCACTTAGCAGGCTATTGTCTAAGTGGCTATTTACTCAGCCGAGTGCACCGCTCTGACGGGTTTTTAGAGTGGTTTTAGATTAAAATAATTAAGGGGCTATAAATTTATTCGGCAGTTCTTAATCACATTGCTAACCCTGTAAACTCTTTCTAAACACCTAACCCTTTTAATTCTATTGCGAAGCTTGAAGATCGTCCCTGTATGTCGGCCATAATTGTTAGAACCCTAATCTGATTTTGTTGAGATGTTGGACCATATTCGGGAGATGGTCCGACCCCTAGGTTTTGCCTCTTGTGACTCTCGTCACAAGACGGATGCGCACATTAATGAGCTGGGATGCTCGTTGCGATGAGCGAGCATTTTGATGTCCAGTGTTGCGCTCTGGTATCGGTAGGGGTGAGTATCATGTTGTGATGGCATCCCGGCTACTTGTTGTGATGAGAGCTACATTGGTGACCAGTGTTTGGAGATGATGATGATGATCTATTAATGTGATTGTGTTGTTATTTGTATTGTTGTTGATAATGTATAATTGTATTCACCCCTACATTGTTTTTAAAATTTCCGTGTTCCATTGGAGAATGGTGAGCAGGAGTTTAGAAGGTTTGTCCTTTGAGTATGCTTGGGGTCAGATGGGATCGCCGCTAGACAATGATGTTGGAGTAAGTCTCCTCAACAATAGTGCGATCACTTAATTAAACCTCAATAGTAGGAATAAAATGGGATGATAAATGTTATAGTCAACTTATCCACATTTATCGTTAACGATTGGCTTACTAGAGTTTGACGTTACTGTCGTATGACGGTGGTGATCAGTTGATCCCTTGAGGTCACACTGAAAGGACAATTCCATAATCATGAAAGTTAATTTATTGTATATCGATACTGATGCGTGTATTTTATATAGACGTTTTAGTCCATTTATGCACGCATTTCTATGTCATTTAGGTGATATTATGTCACTATATGCCCCTATTTGGCTACTTTGTACTTTCATTACCATTTTGTAGGTACAAGCTGCGTAGTAGCGGAAACCGAGCCAAAATAGTCTACTTTGCATGCATTTAGGAGAATGGAAGGAACGGAACTGAAGCTCTTGCATGGGAAAGCGTGAAACCGCTCACGATCAAGTCCAAAGCCACGACCAACACTATATGCTAGGCCAGAGGACCTGGATCGACCATATCTTTGGTCGATCGAGGGGAGTACTGATGAAGAAGACTCGATCGAGTGACTCTCTACTCGATCGAGAAGATTTGTTGCCAGGGAAGAGCTCGATCGAGCTGTCATCTACTCGATCGAGGAGTAGCTGTTGAAGAATTGGTCGATCGAGAGGATGAAGTCCTCGATCGACTGATATTCTCGAATAAAGGCCTCGATCGAAGGGGATTTTCCCTCGATCGAGTGAAATCTGTCACGGGCCTTAAGTTCGTAGACTAATTAGGTTAGAAGTTGTGTTATGCATTATATAAGACTCTTAGTTCGTCATTAAAGGAGGATCGACTACTTAGCAGACACTTATCATTCACCATTAGTTTCTGAACTTTCTTAATCTTTAAGTTTACATTCGGGTTTATTATCGACGCGGATTTGTTCTTTACGCCGGATTTGCTAAGATTGTAAACTCTTTTCTCTCCTTTATTCTTAATCTTTGTTCTAGTCTTACTTACTGTTTTACCTTTCTTAATTGCTGCGTTATTGTTCTTTATGCTTGTTAATTACGATTATATCATGTCTAATGTCATATATTCAATCGTCTTTATTGCTAGCAGCATTAATAGTATGAGTAGCTAATTCCCTTATATGTTAGGATGAGGAAAACTGTAATAAAGGCATGATAGGATAAAGTATATTAGTTAATCTTGAATATGAGAATCAATCTAGGCAGTATAATTGAGGTTAGTCGAATGAGTGCACGCAGGAGACTAGCTAGGTAGTTAACCCCGACCTGGATCGAGAGATTGGAAGGGAAAGGCTTGCTTAGAATTGATAGGTGACTCCTAAGAGGGCGAGAGTTAATTAGGAAAATCCCTAGGGTGGTTTGAGACCAAGAGGAGAAAACCATTGCCCTTCTCATTGATAGATTGACTGACTTAGTTGACCCGTAGATGCCGATATTGCAGTAGACCGAACCCTAGCATATTTTTCCTTTATCTGATTTATTTCGTGTTAACCTCTACCTTTATTTCTCTTTCCCTTAAATCTTATTTAGTTTAGTTTAAAACCAAATCAAAACCCCCAGACTGTGACTGACAGACTTAGATTACAGTTAGTTAATTTCCACCCTGTGGAGATCGACCCTACTTCCGCTATCTTCTTTAGTTAGTAGACTTAGGCTTTTATTTCGACCCTACTTCCGCTATCTTCTTTAGTTAGTAGACTTAGGCTTTTATTTTTTGTGTATAACGACTCACATCAGATACAAATTAATTAATACCTTAATTTGAACGAGTTTAAATTATAAGTGAGAATTATATCTTATTGTAATGTGGTTAAATAAGATTCAATTTAGTAATTAAATCGTTATATTATGAAGATTAATTAATGTTTGCGAAACATTTGATATAAGCCTAATTGGTTAATTATGATTACAATTAGTTGTGGATTATATTAACCAAATGTGATATGACCCATTTTAGAGACATGGGATTATAAAATATTACGTAAATTGTTAAGTGTACTTTATTTGTTATAAGATTATATTTAAATTAGTTATATATACATTTATAAGCATAATTACATGTAACATGTCACACATATGACATATGACAAATTACAAAAGATAAAATAGACACCCATGTAATATGGTGCACCGGTTTAGGGGGCTATTAGGGTAGGTTTTAGGTATTAATTGTTGTTCTAATTAAGATTAAAGCAACATGATTGCATACCTAGACCTAGACCTAGACCTAAGTTAATACAATGTAAAGACAAAAAGAAGGAAGCATGCTCACCCTCCCATATGGTGACCGGTTTTGTGTGTTGGTAAGAGGAGATGTTTCTCTTATTATTTACCACTTGTCATCTCATTTGAAATTAACACAAGTTGTTAACCTCATCTCTCACTAGAAACTTGAGAAGTTTATGTTAAACAAAAGTTCATAATATTTCTAATATACTCATACTAAGTGTAGTAACTATAATATTAGTCATATTGTTAAGGGTTCTTCTTATATTATCCAGTATAATAATATAAGTGGAGATTTGGGATAGTTTAGGTGCAACCGATTGGAGTGTTTCTATACTTGAAATTTATGGAGATCTATCCCATAATATTTGACCTCAAGAACAAGAGTAGGAAGGAGTCCTATTCTTGTACCATTTTCGTGTCATTATCTATGTGAGAAAAATGTTTTCTTCTTATATTTGTTATTTATGTTTGCATGCACTAGATCTTGCATAACTAATTATTATGTTAATTAATTCCTCATTAGAAGTATCTAATTAGGGGGTTAATGAACCTAACAGATGAGTCATTTAGCTTCCGTTGTGTCATAGTTGTTGAGACGATTGTTAGAGTTTACTATTTTGAATTTTGGATATTTTGATTACTTTGGATTTGGTTATTTCAGTTTTTAGCGTTTTTAACTTTAGGCATCTAAACAAAAATTTTCCTTATTGTGGATTTGATATGTACTACCTCGGGCAACCGAGATGGTAGCACTCCCGTTCGCCAAGGCAGGCCTTGGTAAGACTCTTTCGTAAATTATGGTGTTACAATAAGTCAAAAATTGGGTAATATATAGTTAGAGTTGTTTTCACAATCTTACATGTGAATTATATAAAATTATAACTATGCCTATTATTATTGATGATGTGAAATCAGAATTACAATATGAAACGTTTACAATGTTTCCATTATTAAAAGAGTATTGGCTTACTAGAGTTTGACATTACTGTCGTATGACGGTGGTGATTAGTTGATCCCTTGAGGTCACACCGAAAGGACGATTCCCTAATCAAGAAGTTAATTAATTGTATATTGATGCAGATTAATTAATCCCTTAAAGAGAACAAGTTTACAAGTGAGAAAAATATCTTATTGTAATATGATTAAATGAAATTCAATAAATAAAATTGGTATATTAGAATGCTTAATGTTTATGAAACATTTGAGATAAGCATGATTGATTGATCATAATTACAATTGGTTGTAGATCATATCAACCAAATATGAGATGACCCATATTATATATATGTGATCATAAATTATTACTTAAAATAATAAGTTTAATTTATTTGACATGAAATTGTATTTAAATTAGTTAAATACGTAAATATATTATGAGATAACATGTCACATGTCATATGTCACATGTGTGACAAATGACAAAATCACAAAATGTAAAATGGAGTCCATATTACACATCAAAACTGGTTATATGGGTGGTTGGGTAAGGATTAGGCTTTAATGTATTGCTAATGATGATTAGACATGATGATTACTAAGCCTAATACCTATAGCCACCCTAGATTCTTGATTAGGCAAAAAGCATAAGCATGCTCTCCCTTCCCAAGCAAGTGGCCGGTTATGGTGAGTGATAAAGAGGACGTTTTCCTCTTGTTTTTACTAGTTAATCTCATATGAAAAATGTACTACATCTCACTAGAAATCACAACAATATACTTAGAAACTTTAAAAGTTTCATAGAACTTGTGTTGGAGTATAAACACCATATTACTAGAGTAGTAAGTGGAGTGTTCTATACTTGTTTTTAAGGGTACTTAACTATAGAGTAGTATAAAGTCTATATATACTGCGCATTAAATCAACTCCATTCGTTCTGATTATTTTTTTAGCTTTTCTTTTTCCACCAAAAGCAAGGAGAGCGGATGATTCATTTGTGGGTAGTCATATTGAATGTTAAGTGGACAATAGTCTCATTAGGTGATCAAGTTACACAAAAAAACTATCCAAATATATAAAGGTATACATTGCCGACGACATCCCAAAATCAAATCCCCTATATACTTAACGAATAGGTGAACTCTTAAAAATTTCTCTCCAAAAACCATTTTTTTAAAATAAGGAAGCTATTGAAAGTTTAAGTGTATTAGCTACTTAGGGAAATTATTAATTATAATAGATTATATTATATTATTATATTTTCATTAAAGTTAACATTTTTATTAAAATTAATATTTTTCTTCAAATTATATAATTTTCACTAAAATCTAAACTATAATATGTTAATTAAAATATAAATAATATATATTAGGAAATCAAAATTAGATATAAATAAAACTATAAACTGCTAAATTTTGTATTGGTGATATTATTTGAGAATGACTATTGACTTGACTTATACTACATATACACTAAACTATAAATAATTTTTATTACTTTCATGGCAAAAAATTTGAGACAATTTATGAATTAGAATCAGTAGTTTTGTGGTATAAAAATTATTTTTTTCAAAAAACACATGTTAGCACATTCCTCAATTCTTTTAGATTAATCTTCAAATGTTTTTCAATAACTAAAATACAATAAGGAGAAAAATGAACAATTAATGAAATAACACTATTATTTACTCTCTCTATCCCAGTCAATTGTTATCCTTTGTCTTTTACACGTTTGTCAATGCGCATTTCTCTTTCGATAATATCCTTTACTATATAAGTGGGAAAATTAGAAAATTTTGTTAATATTAACGTGCTCCTTAAGATGAATAAAATAAGATTTCTCATGACGATATTTTGTGTTATGCATTGGGAAGGATTATCTACCTTTATGAATAGTGTCCAAAAAACAAAGAACAAAATTAACTGGGACAAAGGAAGTATATTATTAGAAATAAAATAATTATATATACCGTGTATTTGTTGTCTTGGTTCTAAACTACTCCCTCATTTCTCAATAACCTTCGCCTTTTATTTTAACACAAAAATTAAGAAAACACACTACCCCACCATATAATTAAATTTAGATCACACAAATATACTACCCCACTATAAAATTAAATTTGAACCACACAAACACTTACCAAAAAATAAAATAGGGAAAGTATTGTTAATAGACAAAATAAAAATGAAAAATGTTATTGAGAATAGGAGGGAGTAAATGATAAATAAATGACGAGAACATACTTAAACAATATTTTGACGAGATATCTACATTGGAAAAAGTGAATGCCAATAATCCGCGCGGTGGAGAGATCCTGTATCAGTTCCATGTGCTCAATTGCTCATAGTTATGCCTTACGAGTATGACACTTCCATTTTTTTTTTAAAGAAGACTAGTTGTTGGTCCGCGCGCGATAGCGCGCGTTCCCTTAATTCCGTCACTTAATTTAGGTCTACATGTTAACTTAAACGCTAAATTTTAAGGATGAATTAAGTTACATGTCACACAATTTCTAATAACGCTTTGTCCTCATTGTTAAAGAAACAGTATCTGCTTTGCAACAAATTTGCAAAACATGTGTAATAATTTGTTTTTCTCATTTTGCAATTAATGTTTTTCCTCCTTTTAAATAATTTATTTAACTTAATTTTAAAATTAATCCTATGTGTTGAAAAATATTTATCAGCTTTAAACTTTTAGGGTGATGCGAAGTAGACAATATACAAAGCTGTTAAAAGCTCTTACGTCTCCTCTTTCTACCTCCTTATCCTATTCGGTGTAGCCACATCCTCTTTCTCATCCTCCTTTCCCTTTTCCCCCACCCCTTCAATTCTCGTCTTCCTTCTTTCCCATTTCACATCGTTGTCGTCTTTCCCCTTCTCCTCCCCATTTTTTCCTTTGCCCACTTCCATTGCCCCTTTTCTTCTCCTCCTACCCTCTGTAATTCTCCTCCACACCTCCCCTTTTCTTCCTTTCTCCCTTCTATTATAGAGATGGTGAGGATGTTTAATTGAATAGGAGATTAAGACATTTTGTTGGACCTCATAAAAGTCTAGAAAAAATTGGACTTCTTAACGTTAGATAAACATTATTTTTAGGGTCTTAACTGTATTTTAGTGCAAGTGATCTTTAATAAATGAGATAGATCTATGTCTACAAGCATTAAGAAATATAGCAGATTGCTCCGTTGGTTTTGCCTGAAATGGTTACTTTCACAATTAACGACTATGACATGAGTTCTTGTGAATGTCTAATATTCGTATTAATTGTATATATAGTCGATCTAGCATGACGAGGGTGTAATTTCAGTTGTAGTATCTATTCCTAATTGAAGACACACGTGTCAAAGTTAAGTGAATATACATGTAAATTCATTAATTGCCAAATATATATACTTTACCGAGTTGGAATAGTAACAGTAATAGTTACTTAATAATTACCGTGTATGTCATAGTCGACTTGAAGGGTTAGGTGGAAAAGATTTACAAAGTCTCTCTATTTCTAATAACAATTTTCCATAACTATTAGAGAGACATTCCTGTAAATGAATTAAGTACAAATACTTCCTCACATTTTATAACAAGTTAACAATGAAAATACTTATGTAGATATCTTCCTTCCTCATTTTGCATTTGCCATTTCTTTTCTTTCAATTAGTTTAACTTAAAACTATTATCGTGAAGCCAACTAACGAAAACAGTAAAAAAAACATTTATAAATTCGACCATTAAAAAAAACTTAGTCAACCATAGTAAGATTCTCGTTCAAGAATAAACAAAGTAAGTCAAATCTTTATAACAAAAATTGGGCCCTTGCGCCTATACTTGTACTTATCAAATAATTACATAACTAACTAACATCCACTTCTTTGCTATTTATATATAAGACTCTCACTCTATTCTAACAAATTAATTCTCAAATCATTAAAAAGATATTATCATAATGCCAGCACCATAATAATGACATTAAAAAAATTAAACTACTCCATGGTTCCAACACTATTCCAACACCACAAAAGCATTAGCCAAGCTCATGACTTCTTAGGATAAAGCAAAAAACACACTTCTACTACTATGTTGCGTCTCCAAAGGTGAGAGATTACTAATATCCTTTAAGGGAAGCCCATTGTGATTAACAACCCGTCTCACCGAATACGGGCAAGGGGAGGAAAAATGGATCACCCCACTTGCATATTGTGACAGATGGTGTCCGTCTTCAATGAGAGTTTGTGATTAAAAGATGATACAAGTCTAATGCTATCGTCTCTATATAATCTACTCTCTTCTCTATAATCAACTGCCTTATTCTCCATGGTGTTATTTTCTGGCTCCTTTATTTTACACAACACGTTAATGGCCTTTTTTCTTTTGCTATCTTGCGCTCCCAGCTTTATCGATGTTGAATCTTTACTTGCTTTAACATTTGAATTCTCAAGCTCCTCGGGCAGGTTGTATCTTTGTTTCCGATGTATTCTTCCTGTTTCCGGAAGAAGTGTTGTGTTAGTGAGTCATATTTACGATACTATTTTTGTGGGAGATCAGTTCCAGAAAATGTATGAGTATCATATTGAACATCTGTCTGACTGAACACGAAAACACGACTTTGATGCTATTGAGGTTTTTATCCAAATTTTAAGTGACAACTCTCAATAACCTTTCATGTGACAACCCTCGCGAATGCGGAAATAATAAACATACAAGCATGTGAATTATATTGCGGAAATAGGTAGTTTTTAAAAACTTTTATACATGCAAGTTAAATAAAACGAGGAGTGTCAAAATATTACAACTAAG
>JAIUZE010030493.1:0-17149 GCA_022085475.1 Heliosperma pusillum | reverse complement strand
CGATCCAAAACCACTCAACCCGAAAATGACCCGATAAAACATAACTTTAATTGAACCGAAAAGACTTAAAATGGCCTTTTGTCTCTTATTCTTTGACCCGAAAATGACCCGACCCGAAATAACCCGACCCGGTTGACCCGAAACGGACCCGACAACTAACCCGAAACAAACCCGAAACCCGAAATAACCCGACCCGACCCGAATTAACCCGAAATCAACGAAAGACCCGAACTGACCCGACCCAAACTGGCCCGACCCGAACCCGACCCGGTTGACCCGTTTGCCAGGTCTACTCATTACCAATATGCTAGGAGTTGACGTTTGTCATCCAAACAACTTAAGTCAAACTTCAATCTTCGGAAACATAATTAATTTCGTAATTGCTCTTTCATGGACAAGTATTACTCATTCGTGGACTTTTTGACATTATTTTTCCATACCTTACCCGTTCCCCAACAAACAAAATAATCAAAATCTCTCTCATTTTGTTTCTCCAAAATTAATCAAATCCGTCATCATGAGCGCTAGTTTTCATGCCGATTAAGTAATACTTCTAATTTATTAACTTTATTAACTGTTCTATATCAAATTAGGGAGATTAAATTAATTAAAAGAGTGTTTAAAGAAATTATTGTCAATGAAATTAGGGTTTCATGGGTGGCCTTTCTGATACTCTATTTGTAATTTGACCGCTTAAGATTTCTAGGAGGACTATTCCTTGTATCATTGATTTTTGCAGGAATCTAATACCAAAGTCACGAGCAAATAAGTACCATTTAAGCAAATTATGCATTGGTGTCTGTTTAAGGGGTCGTCTGACGGTGATCCGGATGGTGCGGTGGTATAGGGCAGGAAATGTAGTGGTCTGGTGGTCAGGGTTGCGCGGTGGCTAGTCCGATAGGTGGTTGGTTGATGGGAGTAATTGAGAGATTTACTGGATTGAAGTAAGAATGAAAAATAAATGTTTAAAAATGATAAGGGTATGATGGTAATTCATGTTCATGATTGTGTAAATCATGTCCATGAAAGAGCATAACTCATTAATTTCGGGCGCATATAATATACACAAATGCGGTTAGATCATTATAACGACAAATCTAAGCATACGACAAACAATCAATTATAGTTTAGGAAATATTACTGTTTGTCGTTAAATTGGACACATTTGATCCGTTTTCAGCTGAAGACATAATTATTCCGTTTTCAATTAGACTTACTGATAAATATGATCGGAGAAATTATCGAGAGACTTGAATTATTAGTAATGGACGAAGATGCCCTTAGTTTTATTATAATATTAACTAGGCCAGAGCATGGATCGGATATCCGATCTGAATTGGATCAGGTTGAAAATTAAGCGCAAAACATTCATATGAAACATAAAGGAAGTATCACAGGATATCTTAGAGTATATTTTAATGGAAAATGATAAATACAACCCTTAGGGTTGTCTTTAAGGAGCTAAAAGAGAAAATATTCACTTAATATTGTCATTAATTGCATAAGTATTTGTGCAATTTTGACATCATTTCCTATATTAATGCCATATATAGACCTGGCAAACGGGTCAATCGGATCGGGTTCGGGTCGGATCAGTTCGGGTCTATCGTTGATTTCGGGTTAATTCGGGTCGGGTCGGGTTATTTCGGGTTTCGGGTTTGTTTCGGGTTTGTTGTCGGGTCCGTTTCGGGTCAACCGGGTCGGGTTATTTCGGGTCGGGTCATTTTCGGGTCAAAGAATAAGATATAAAGGGCCATTTTATGTCTTTTTGGTTCAATTAAAGCTATGTTTTGTCGGGTCATTTTCGGGTTGAGTGATTTTGAATCGGGTTATTTTCGGGTAGGGTCAGTTACGGGTCAAAAAAGATCGGGTCATGTTCGGGTCGGGTCGGGTCCAATCGGGTTTCGAGTCACATTCGGGTGTTGTAGTTCGGGTTAATTTCAGGTCACGGGTCGGGTCATTCGGGTCGGGTCATTCGGGTCGGGTCAATCGGGTCGGGTTGCTTTTGCCAGGTCTAGCCATATATAGAAGTTTTTAACTCCTTAAATACAACCCTAAGGGCTGTATTTAACATTACCGATAAATAAAAGATATACTCGTAAAAGAAGAAGAGTAGAGTGGCGTATATGGCAGGAACACCGTCGGTAGGTGTATTACACGCGCGTTGCGGCAGCTTTACTCCTCACTCTTCTCTTTTCTCATCCTCCTCCTCCTCCATTAATCGCCCTAATATTCCCCACTCTTCTTCCTCCTCCTTCAATCCAACCTCTTCTTCTCATTTCTGCTCTTCTTCTACTTCCTCTCATTTCTCTCGTAATTTTCTCCCTTTCTTTCTTTTTTATTTATTTATTATTGTTTTTTCTTATGTTTAGTTAATTACGCGTGTTGGAGTCTTTCTTTCATGAATTAGGTTAGGTTTTCGTTGCCATTTCAATAACAATGTGTATTCTGTTGTCTCTTAGATTCTCACATGCAATGTTGCCATTTTAATAATCAAATTCGCTATGCGCTAATATCATTCTCCAACCGACTCTCGTTGATTATTGTGTGAGACGGTCTTACACGTTCTAACAATTAATCTTTTATTCATACCAATAAATGATTGATTTATTCTAGAATTTGTGTCCAAGCCATTTTGTTGTGATTTTATAATACAAGCTTATTGAAGCTTTATTTGTTTGAAAAGTATTAGCTCATATTTCAGGAGTAAATAATAACACATGGCATAATCAAAGATTGAACGCCCATGCAATGAGTACCACACTCGGTGATTCCGTGTCTTCTTCCATCTCTCTGCATGGGGATCGCGGCCCAGATCATCTTATTGTACTTGTCCATGGCATCATGGCCAGGTATGCACGACTACACTATTACATGCCACTTTTCATACATTCAATAGTTGTCAATTGTGATGCTGCTGGCGCTAAATTAAGCATGGAATTTGAGTAAAGGGCAGAAAGAATATGTAGTATGACGGTGAATCCATCTTCTTCCTATAGGTTGCTAGTTTCCTTTTCGGTTAAGGTAGATGCTATATGGTTCAATACTCTTCAAGAAACAAATTAGTGTAGTGAAGAATGGTACAACCTTTGTTCAACACACCCGTTTATTTTCTGTCTTTGAAGCGACCCCCTACCAGATTTATGAAATGAACAATCAAAGAAGTGGATCTTAGATAACTCAAAGCCTCGAAACAAAATTATATTCCTTCTGAACTTATGGGTGCTAGTTTCTTCCACATTTTCTATTTTGTAAAATAACTAAGCATTATTGTTTGACTACTTGGAGATGGGCTGGTAAAACTTTTGTGTCTATCTTTCAGCTGAAAGCCTGAAAATGCTGATCTGCCATGAAAAACTTATGATGATGGCTTTTAGTTACACTTTCGTTGTGTTGTGTTATTATTATCAAATATGCAGAAACAACCTTTTTGCCTTGTTGCTAAAACAAGGGTAATACTGCGTACATCCAATACCCCATACATTGCAGTATGCGGGAACCCTTGAGGCAATCAGTTAATGTTGCTGTTGTTGTTGTTGTTGTTGTTATTATTATTGAATACTTTAGCTGTTTAGAAGGGGAGCTCTTAAAATTTGCATCCTGGATGCTTGATTATGTTCGCTTGCAGGGGTGTGTCTCTGTTCGATTTTTCGGATTGAGTTTATGGCTGTGACTGCTTTGCATCTAATGTGGTATGATAATAATCCTATATTTGTTTCGAGATGGGATGGGCTAGGTGAGAATGAGCGGTCTTTTTTTCTTTTTTGGTAGCTCTATTAGTATATTCAGATGGGTTTAGATGTATATGTAGGGTTAACTCTTGGATTTATTGCTTGTACATTTTCTATTTATAATTTGCTTCCTTTTGAGGATGTCTTATCCTCATTCCTTGTATTCTTCTTAGTTTATTAAGTACAATATTTTCCCTATCTGAAATCTAAAATAGAAAGAAAGAATGATGGTTTACTATATCCGTGGCCAGCCCAAGTGATTGGACATACTTTGAGGCAGAGCTGAAGAAGCGTTTGGGACGGAACTTCTTAATATATGGTGTGTTTTACGTTACTTCTCTGGTTCATTTTACATGTGCTTTGTAAGGAGTTACAGCTTAGGCTGAGTAATTATCTTCTGATTCTAACACCATGCATCGAGGGGATGGGATTTGTCTACACTAGAAGGTCTAATACGGAGTATATGTTTTAAAATGCAATTTGTAGAGTAAAAAGACTTATAAATACCTTGAACTCAATGCTTAACGATGACATGTGTTGTACTAAAGGTAGGCTTACCACCACCAATGAGACTGCAATACAATGGGGGTGTTCAAACGGCAGATTGATAAATTTTTGCATATTGAGAACTTTTAGCATATTTGACTAATCAATATGTTGTTTGAGGTGTTTGATAGCATATTGAAAGAGTAGATTGGGGTGCAAATGTGCAATCTACTATTTTACAATATGACCCCACCCCCATCATATTCAATTAGTAGATTAGGAGAATTTATAAATTGACATTCTCACCCTTACG
Organism: Heliosperma pusillum; assembly: GCA_022085475.1. NCBI lineage: Eukaryota > Viridiplantae > Streptophyta > Magnoliopsida > Caryophyllales > Caryophyllaceae > Heliosperma > Heliosperma pusillum. Next base: position 12,619 of record JAIUZE010030493.1, on the reverse strand, counting down.
AACATATCTTATCAATAATGGTTCATGCCCATATTTTGGCAAACTTGGATAATTATATATTTTAGACAAAAATGCTAATAAAATATGCTAATTATAATCTGCTTTCGCAACCTTCTTCTGCCAATATTAACTCACTGTTTACCAATCAGGGCCAATGTTTGGACTTTAGAATTATATATTTTAGCCAAAAACGCTAATAAAATATGATAATTATATGTCCTTACTGAAGAATCCGCAACACATATTTTGTTGGATGAAGTTCATAGAATGATATTTTGTTGTTTTATTTGTGATATCCTTTTTTCTTCCTTTTTCTTTCTTCCTTTTAGTGTTGCACGAGTTCTTTAAAAATGTATCTGTAATTTTAATGTTCTTCTTTTCCAATATTATTTCCCCTTATATCTGTGATTCGTTTGTGATTTATCTATGATTACTAGTAGCCTGTTTTCTTAAACTACTCTATTGTTTATTGCATGTGTTAAATTTGTGGTATCTTTTTTTCCTCTTTGTTTTCTTTTCAGTATGGTTGTGACTCTTCAAGTACTAATTCATTATCTGAACTTTTGAGACACTACATTTTCGCTGCTATTTTCTCCTGAATTGCTCCTCGTATTTTCACCCATTTTTCTGCCATTATTAGTAACCAGCTCCCTTGAACTGATCCATTGTTTATTGCATGGCTTCAGCAAGTTCATCTAATACGTTCACCAAAACATTTAGCGGAATTGACGGGGCAGGGAAACGTTTAGCACAGGAGGTAACCTCTGAATATATATAACTTATTATGGTTGAGTGTATGCTAAGATATCTTAAAACTAGTTGGCTTTTCCTAGCAGGTCAGGGAAGTTGTACATAAGACAAAGAGTCTCAAGAAAATATCTTTTTTAGCTCATTCCCTTGGTGGCTTATTTGCTCGGTATGCTGTAGCCGTCCTCTATGGCGATAATTTACACCGTGACTCCTCTGCTGAGCATGGTCTTATTGCTGAACTGGAACCAATAAGTTTTATAACCTTGGCTAGCCCTCACCTTGGGGTTAGAGGGAGAAAGCAGGTTAGATTGTTGGTCATCATTTTTAGTTATAGTATACCTTCTTAGCTCTCATTTAAGAGGTTTATCTGAGTTTTGTAACTGTTAGAACATGCAAATGGGCCTGGGCTACATCCGAGCGTAGGAGACGGATCACTTGACAACACAAAGGAGGTTTCATCCTAAAACCAATTGCCAATAGGAGGAGTAGCACCCTTGGTTATAACTTGCAAACGAGCCGAACCAATTGGTTTTAGGATGAAAACTTCCTTGTGGTGTCAAGTGGTCCGTCTCTCCTATTTTTGGGCGTGCCTGACCCGTTTGCATGTTCTAATAGTAACGTCTTCGCTGTTTCCTCTCTTACGCATGTTTTTTCACCTTCTTTTTTCATTTACGATCACGTTCTGTCCATGTTCTCATTGTTTTACCACCTTACTTTAACATTCCTCTACAATGATTCGTGTTACTCGACCTCAAAATCGTTTTAGGACTATGCCTTTGTTGATGTTGATGTTGATGTGGATGTGGATGTAGATGTTGCTGCTGCTGTATATGGCCTGTTAATTCCTGGTCTATTTTGAAATGAGAGTATAATTGTCGTGGTAACTTTGTTTTGTTTGTAGCAAGTAGCCGAAAAAAACAAACTCACCTATGTTATCACAAACTTCTATTTTATTTTTCTATTCTAAAGTTTTGTCGTAGTAACTTTGTGTTTATTCCTTGATGATTGTAAGTCACAGTTGTAGCTTGCCAGTTGTCGCTGTTTGAGAACTATTGATTCATTTCAAACGAATGTGGACCACAGAGCACTTTGTGCTGTCCGGGTAATTTCTACTAGCCAACACTGAAGCCCTGTATGCTCAGATGCATAATTTGATGCTGTCTTTCTGAATGAATTTGATATTGATTATGGCAGTTGACAGCTTAGAAAACCTTAGCTTGGCCTCCTAGATAATAGGGGATGGACTAACACCTTATACACCCGATAATGGTAGCAAATTGTGTTTTCACCCCTTGGCATGGAAACATTCTGTTCAATGCATTGTGTGTTTGTGGTTTATGACTATCATTATGGATGTTTTTTTTTTCAGTCTCCTAAAAGGTTTTGCTAGATTTAAGTTAGATAGTCCAGTAGAAAGTGGACAGTGGACACCTTGTCTCGTTTCACTAATGTAAGTTTAGTGGATGGTGAACTTATTCCCTTTTATCTTTTTGGGATTTCATGGATTGAACTATGGACCTTGTTATGCTGTCTCTCTTACCTTTGATCTTATTAAAACTCAAAGTTGTGGAATTTGGAGGTAAGACCGCCATCACAATCTGTTTTGAGTATGCTATCCTTTTTTTTTAATATGTGTTAGACGAGTTTGAACCTCGTCCTTGTCTTTGGATAGTATAAAATGGCTGTTGCTTTGTTTAGACTATTTCTACTGCAATATATTATTGTTGTAGATTTGTATCCGTCTGTGGGCAGCTATAACAAGTTGTGGCTGTATGCTTTTAATAGCTGAAAAGAATTGTTTCTGGTTTTGATTTCAGTTGCCTTTTCTCTTTGAACTTCCTTTGTTGGAGAAACTTGCCCCTCCCCTAGCTCCTGTTTTTGCTGGTCGAACTGGTAGTCAGCTTTTCCTGACTGATGGTAAACTCAATAAACCGCCGCTGCTTCTCAAAATGGCAACAGATTGTGAAGATAGGAAATTCATGTAAGTCAGACTGCTAACAGATAAGCATTTTAATACTTCCAGATAAAAACAATAAATAGCTATCAAGGGACTATATGACACTGTGTACAAGTCAGTGCTCTTGCCGGCTGCACTAGTGAAGTGGGATGCAACATTTTCCTTTATCCTGATGATGGATGACATCAGCTATAGTCATCTAAATGATATCATTAGCTAGATGCATCTGAAGTAGGATATGGAAAGTCAAGAGTCAACACTCCCTAGATAACATTTCTCTTGAAGCAGCGAGTGCTGTCACAGATTTTTTTGTTTTATATGCAGCTTTTTATGGGCCATCACTAATATATTATTTCCTTTGTCTATCTGTGCAGATCTGCTCTTGGTGCATTCAAAAGTCGTATACTTTATGCAAATGTTTCCTATGATCGTATCCTGCAATCCCATTGCAATTTTATATTTCAGCTTCGTAAACTGTGATCTCTCTCTCTTTTTTTTTTGTTTTTAATTTTCCGTTTCCATTTACAATGCAAATTTCCTTGACGTTTTCTAGATATGGTTGGTTGGCGCACATCATCAATAAGAAGAGAGACAGAACTTCCTAAGGTGTGTTCGTGTATATTAAATGCATGCTCAATCATATTGCGACTATCATGACAGATTACTTACACATCCCCATATAATTTTTGAGGGTATGTGTGCCGGTGTGTATGCGATTACTTGCAATATGCACTCTGTGCGTGACAGAAACCATTATTTTTCTTCTGTGGCTTTTTAATTATTCTTCCTTTCCTCTTCTTAATTATTTCTCAAACCATTAATATCTGAATCGGGAGGGATTTATTTTTTTGTTTTTTATTTTCAAATCAGCCCCCAGGTTGCTAGCTTAAAGTTTTTATTTATGTCTGATCGAGCTTACATAGTAAAAAAGAGGCCAATTAGAATACGTAGTTTTGGACACAGCTGGATGGCATTTTACTAACAGATGAACTACGTACCACAAGTCAATTTTGAAATAACAGAAAATGGTTTACATTTCCCTCGACAGACTGGTGATAGAGGGAAGGGTAGTTCATTGGTTAGCTGGTTAAACGATAATGTGGTGTGGCAATATCTTATCTGAACTTTAACTAATCAAATTCCTTTGTAGTTGGCTTCTTTAAATGCTCCAGGTGGAAGTTTGTTTGCAGCGAAGTTGTACTGCTATTAATGTTGCAATTAATAAAATAACCTTAGGCATAACTTTCAGAGATTGACTTGGCCTATTCTTGTGGTCATGACTGAAAATAGCATCCATGAGACCAAAACACGATTGAGTTACTAAGGTTTTGAAGCTTACAACAACCGCACATTGAGCTGATATTGGCCACATTGATAGCGGAATGACTGAGATCAAGCCACTGAATGATTCCAAGATCAACCCATAAACCGTGATTTAATACAATTCCTATGGTGGAACTTTTTTTATCCTAGTAAAGGATCCATGCGATAAATTACCCATTCCTCCATGTTTTCACTTCAAGAACAGGACTAATCTACAAGGAAACACTTGGATTGAGGGTAATGATTTTGGGGGTAATGCAGGAAAACCAACAGGAAAGAGAGAGGTAAGTGACCCTGGTGAATTGCCGTGAATTTCGGTAACATGTAGTTTCAACGATTTTCAAAGCCTTTTCAAAATAATCATGTTTCAGAGTTGCGGCCTTGATTTAATACCATGGAGTAATGCAGTATTATGGGGAGAGGTGTGCAACTATTACCCTCCTCAATAGGGTTGCTATTGCTGTGTTCTCCTTACTCTCTTATCTCACGCTCCACCACTACCATCTCCATTCTATTGTTTTTCCTTTTATCACCCCGTTAACAATTACGTCAATCCAAACAAGCCTAAACAGCAAAGCCTGTACAACATGTCACTTGTTTGATGCTCCTCAGATTTTCCAGTTAGATACATATTCCGAGTGAAGATCGGGCCTTAGCAATCCTTAGACCTAGGATTGCTACCATGCTATCTCCTCTTTGTTAATTATTCAGTTCTTTTTCTGGTCTTTTAGTACTGAAATGATATTCTTTTGATAGCCTCCTCGACGATCTTTGGATGGCTATCAGCATATTGTTGATGTCGATTATTGTCCGCAAGTTTCTTCAGATGGTCCCCATTTTGCTCAAGACGTTGCCAAAGCAAAGGAGGCTGCACTAACTGAACCCACTGCACAAAATACAGATGATTATCATGAACTTGTGGAAGGTTAGTCAAACATAGTGGCAAACTTAATAAAATTGTTTTGGCAAACCTAGAAAATCATTGGTGTATAGGTATATAGATTCTGAATTTCTTTTCAACACCAAAATTGTGAATAATGCACAAATTTTTATGGTATACGATGTCTTGGGACTTGATTTCAAACCTCACAACACATTGATCCACCAGTGGTCAAACATAGATCATTCTACTTTTAAATATCTTCTCTACTCATCCATTTTTGTAAACTGCTTGCGATTTTTATCCATCTATGAACAAGGTGTGCCCCTTTCTGTTTGTACAGAGGAGATGATACGTGGCTTACAGCGTTTGGGATGGAAAAAAGTTGATGTGAGCTTCCATTCTGCTATATGGCCCTTTTTTGCACACAACAACATTCATGTATGACCATCAACTACCTTCCACCTCCTCTTTGCTTTTTCTCGTGTTTCTTGAGCATAATCTGTTCAGTTACTTGTGTTCAGGTGAAAAATGAATGGTTCCACAATGCTGGTCATGGTGTTGTCAAACATGTTGCTGATAGTCTAAAACAGCTAGAATCTTCATGCCTTGCTGCTAGCTTATAGGTACGCTAACATATTTTGCTCCTGAGGGTAGAACTGTTAGAACTAATTTGAAAGATACGTAAAAAGTCTTACTGGATATGGCATTCAGCATCATTACCCCTTTAGCATCATAGGCTCCTGTATAAAGTTACCCATAAGCCTCAAAAGCTCTTGCAAATACTGGGCGTAGGGGGATATGAACTAATTTAAAAGGTAGGTGAAAACAACACAAAAAGATATTGTATTCGGATAACACATAACGAAGACTGCATTAAGAATTAGTTTTTTTTTATTCGGATAACACACAAAAAGATATTGTATTCGGATAACACAAAAAGATGTGAACTAGTTTGTTTTTTTTTTTTTTTTTTTTTTTTTTTGTAATAAAAGAATACAACTACTTTAGCGAGTTATAAGAGCAAGTCTTGGTTTTCATTAGAATGAAAACGTAACTGTCTATGACATATTAGGTGAAAAGTTGGATTACTGGCATACTCCCCTTACGTGACCGGGCCCAAACACCTCCTCCAACAACGGTAGGTTGGGTCGACGAATGCCCTTCGACCGGGCCTAGTCAGCCGCCGGCGCCCGACTGCGTCTTGACCCCTATCCAATTTTTGGGCCAATTCCCTCTTCGACGCCTGTGTCTCTTTATTTGGCTTTGTCTAGAAGAAGTTTTTGCTGGGTTCGGGCTAAGGAAGCGCTGCTGGGGCGAAACAAACTTGTTTGGTTATATTTATAAAATTATCCCGTCTTTCTACTAGTATGTTGCCTCTGCACGTTTGCAGGATACGTCTATGAAGTTCGTGGGATTTTTTTTGTAGTTATAATCTCGCTTCCTAATAAATTGCCTCAGTCTTGCATTCTATTCTCTTGGACGTGAAATATAATTAGTAATTCTAAGTGTAACACTGCCGCGAAGCGACTCCGTGGAATCTAGTATTAACGTACTGTGGAGAAGAAATAAGTTCTGATCATTTCCAGTTTCTTTCTTGCAGGTTGGAAGTGTAAACGGTGTGCAAAGTATACAATACAATTTAGATTCTAGAGGAATTGGGGAATAATAATTCCAGGGTCATAAATTAATTTGAACTTCATGACTCACGATTGTCAATAATAGTGTTCATTACCTCGTACTTAGTTATGGAAAGTGAAAGGCGTCTCGTTTAGTAATGAGATCGCTTCACACCTCACAAGTCGCAACTTTAGTAGCCTATATAGGCGAATTAGCACTTCATGGTTCTTCGCTTACATTACTTCTTTTATATTCTTACCCAGTAAGACCAAAACCTGAACTTGTAAGTAAGAAGGACGTGACATTTCATATTAATGATAATGATATTGAAAATTTGTATTCAGAATTAAGCAGAAAATAGATCTTGTTATGTTGGCACTGACTTGCCTTTACGTCAAGGTTTAAGAACTAATGTTCGTTGTATCAACTAGACCTGGCAAAATGGACCTCACCCGAACCCAAACTCGACATCGACACCCGAACTCAAGACCCGAGCTTGAACCGGAACCCAAATTGACCCGACCCACTATAACTTGACCCAAATGTTTATTGTTGCAAACGGATTATTTTCATGAATAAAGTAATAATAGTTGACTTGAAAGTAACCGAACCCCAAATTGACCCGACCCGAACCCGTGTTGACATGTTTGTCACGTATGTGTTTGGCTGTAGCATAACTTGGAACAACGTTGTGCAAAGTGATTGATTTGCACCTTGGATAATTCATCGTTGACCCATCGTTGAGCCAAAATATAAAGTTTTTTGTATCATACAAGAGGATTCTATTCTTTTCATGTAACGCTTATAAAATTTCTCGTTTGTCCTCCTTTAAGTATAAGGAGTACAACATGACCATCTCCATGTGACTGTGTTGTCCATTTTCTCTCTTGAGCAGTCTCATATTTTAGATCTTATTTTCACTCCTTTACTGTTTTTCCTTTTCAAATGTATTTACGACCATTAGATTGATTTATAATTAGATTAGGACCAAAGAAAAGGTAGAGGATCTCCATTTCTTTTTAGAAAATAGAGATGATTCTTACTCTTAAAGAACGGGTAGTCGAGAGATCACAAAGAAGCAAAAGTAGTATTTTTAATTCTTTTCTCTAAATGTTAATATATAAAGAAATTTATATGGTCACATTAATTTTGATCTGTGTCCATATCTTTTAGGTCCTATTTGGACTAACAATGTCTAAATTAAATGTGACCAAAAAATTAAATGAACTAGACAGAAACAAAATGAATAATCCAAAACTAAATCAATGTGAAATGAGCCAGAATTTAGTTCATGGTTCTAAATCGCATAATGAGAACTAAGTGACGTTGATGGTACTTGAAAATTAAACGTCGCTCTTCCTCTACGACAGTTGCCCAATGATAACCTTAATATATTTGAAACCTAAGATTTAGGCCGTATACCATATCTTCTAATATTTTCAAGGCTTAGTATTAGTTCTAAAAAATCAGACATGATTTCTAATGATGATGACTCTGTCACGTGGATGTGCTTCTAAATCAGACGGGGCTATAAAAAAAGGTGCAATCTCGTGTAAGTATCACAAATTCTCATTAAAGACAACCACTATCCGTTACAAGGTGAAAATGGGTCAAATCATACTCAATGATTAGTTAATGGGGCGAATACTCTAGCAAATGGTATACAATAGTTGACCATTGAGTAGTGGGGTCCTTAGGTGTACTTTATTTGTTTAATTTATTCCGTTCAATTATTCTTCTTAAACAATTCATTTAATAAGATTTTGCATGAGAAACACCACCATGTCTCCTTCCATCACCTCCTATTGCTTTTGAAAATCTAAATTATCAATCATCAACCATTATTCATCTCCAATTTTACCTTGTAAAGATCCTCTAAAATCAATCTTTCCCATCCACCCTAATAAAAAAATGGTTGATGCTATCATTGTCACGAATTTAGAAGAGCAAAATATTGATATCGAAAATGAGGATGGCGATGAAGTATTGGACAATAGTACTGCAAATGACGATGAAGTTGTGACAATGTTGATGATTAAAGGTCCGTGTTCTTGCATTAACGAGCATGGATAATCTCGGATGTTGGAATGTTCGGGGTATGAATAACCCAAATAAGCAGAATGAAATTAAGTGGTTCTTGCATCAAAATAAAGTAGGTATTTATGGTTTAGTAGAAACTAAGGTTAAATCCCATAATTTTCAGCATGTTCTTAATAACCTTGGTGGAAGGTGGTATGGTATTAATAATGATATTCATCATCCGGGAGGTAGGGTGTGGATCATTTGGTTACCTCATATGTTTCAGGTTTCTTTGTTGGACTGTTCTGATCAACAAATTACTGTGAGTGTCATTGAAATTAATACTGGTGATCAATTTTGGTTTATCGTTGTCTATGGTTCTAATTCTGATGTTGAGAGAGTTCACTTATGGCAGCAACTAAAAACTATAAAGGATATTTGCACTGGCTCTTGGTGTGTAGGGGGGACTTCAATAGTCTTTTGAACTTTAATGAAAGATTGGGTAGCCCTGTTCTTTGGTCTGAGCTGGAAGATTTTAGACATTGTTTGGAGTACTGTGAATTGATTGATATCAAAGCTCAAGGTTCCTTTTATACCTGGAATAACAAACATGAACCTGCTACTAGGGTGTATTCTAGACTGGACAGAATTCTTGTTAACAATGCTTGGGTGGATATGTACCCTGAAGGTTATGCTTATTTCATGAATGAAGGACTTTTTGATCACAATCCTTCTATTTGTTATAGAAGGAAGGATAGCTCTATCAGAAAACACCATTTCAGATACTTTAATATGTGGGGGCAAGCTCCTGAATTCATCCCTATTATGCAGCATGAATGGGATAAAAATTATAATGGTGTGAAGATGTACAATGTTGTGAGGAAGCTCAAACATCTTAAACAACCTCTAAAGCTGCTCAATAAGTCAAAATTTTCTGATATTGAGCATGTTGCTGAAGGAGCTAGAATAGTACTTGATGAGATACAGAGTAGGTTGCATCTTAACCCACATGATATGGATATAAGAAAAGAACAAAAGGAGGCTGCTACTACATATTTCACTCTCCACAAAGCTCAGCTTAACTACTTGAGACAGAAAGCTAAAGTGGAGTGGCTCAAGGAGGGAGATGAAAATAATGCTTTCTTCCATAGACACATCAAAGCTAAACATATTCATAACAAGATTATAAATATCAGAGATGCCCAAGGAATTCTTCACAGTGATCCTGACCACACAGAAGCTGCTTTCCTGGATTATTATAAAGAACTTCTTGTATCTAGGAAGAATACGTTACCTGTGCATGTTCCTACTGTTAGAAGTGGTAATGTGATTTCTGAGCACCACATTCCCATGTTGATTAAACCTGTAACTCATGATGAAATCAGACAATGCTTTTTCTCTATTCCTTTAGTCAAATCACCTAGACCTGATGGTTTTTCAAGTCAATTCTTCAAAGATTCTTGGAGTATCATAGGGCCTGAGGTTTGTGATGCTATACTTGATTTTTTTAACACTGGATGTATGCTTAAACAAATTAATGCTACTCTTATAACTCTCATTCCTAAGGTTGACAGGCCTAGTACTGTGCTTAAATATAGACCTATTGCTTGCTGCAACATGATTTATAAATGCATTGCAAAGCTGCTTTGTGCTAGACTTGGATCAATTCTCCCTGATATCATTAGCCCTAATCAGAGTGGCTTCGTGAAGGGAAGGAATATTGTAGATAATGTTCTGATTTGCCAGGACATTGTTAGGCTGTATAATAGGAAATATGCTTCCCCCAGATGCCTTATCAAAATTGATCTTCGCAAAGCCTATGATACTATTGAATGGGACTTTTTGCTTCATATGCTTCAAGCTCTCCAGTTTCCTAATTGGTTCATTGACAGAATTATGATCTCTGTCACCACTACTTCTTATTCTTTGTCTGTTAATGGTAACACGTTTGGTTTTTTCTCTGGCAAAAGGGGGCTGAGACAAGGTGACCCTCTCTCTCTCCTTTACTCTTCACTGTTTGTATGAAATATTTTTCTCGTATTTTGAATGTGGTTGGTAATCAAGATGACTTCATATTCCATCCATTGTGTGGTAGTACCAGGCTGAATCATTTATTATTTGCTGATGACATGCTGTTATTCTCTAAGGGTAACACAACTTCTATAATGTGGCTGTTCAGAGCTTTTTCCACTTTCTCTGCAGCCTCTGGGCTTTGTCTAAACTGAGACAAGTTTGATATTTATTTCAATGGTATGTCTGCTCATGCTATGGAGGAGATTTTGATGATTTCAGGATTCAGGAAGGGCATATTTCCATTCAGATATTTGGGGGTCCCTATTTCCTCGAAAAAGATCACTAAAGCTGAAGGTTCCAAACTTACTGATAAGATAACTGCTAGGATCAGATCCTAGGGTACAAGACATCTTTCTTATGCAGGTAGACTGGCCTTGGTCAAGTATGTTCTCTCCACTCTTCACTCCTACTGGGCGACTATTTTTCTCATTCCTAATGGTATTTTGAAGAAGATTGATGCTATTTGTAGAAACTTTCTGTGGGGAGGAAATGACTCTTATATGAGGGCCCCTAGTGTGAATTGGGAGGCTTGTTGTTGTCCTAAAAATGAAGGAGGGCTGGGAATTAAAGCCATAAAGACTTGGAATCAGGCTCTTCTAGGGAAGTATGTGTGGTGGATTTCAAATAAGAAGGATCATTTATGGGTGAAATCGGTAAATCATGTCTATATGAAAGGATGTCATTGGTCTGATTATAGTCCTCCTGTCGACTGTAGTTGGTCCTGGAAGAAGATACTACATATTATGTTATTGTTTCAGCAAGCTTATTCTAATAATTGCTGGCAGGGTACTTCTAAAGACTATACTGTCTTTGATGGGTATCATTGGCTAAGAGGGACACATCAAAAGGTGCAATGGAGGTATGTCTGCTGGAACTCTTTGAACATCCCTAAATGGTCTTTTATTTATTGAGCTGTTCAGTTTCAACGTCGGTTAACTAATGATCGTATGATGAGGATGGGATTTGGACAGGGTATTGCCTGCTATCTATGTGGTACTCAGAATAAAAGTCATTCACATCTATTCTATCAGTGTCAATTTAGTACAAGATGCATCCTCCATCTCCAAAATCACTTGAAAGTGTCATTCCAACCGTCTGATCTTTGGAAATGGAACAAGAATGGAGGAAATAGAAGTCAGGTTCAAAGGAAGATAATAGCTGCTTGTCATGTTGGTATTACTTACTACATCTGGAGAGTTAGAAACAAAGCTCGAATTGATCACCATGTCAGTCATCCTAAGTACGTTGTCAAACAGGTCCTTGTTGAAGTGATAAGAAGATTTAGAAGTAGGAATACTAGTATTTTAACCAATAGAGATTCTACATGGTTAGGTCAAATCTCTATTTTGTAAGATGCTTGTATTCCTTTCATCGAGTTTAAACTTGTAATTGTTTGATGTAACAATTTTTGATATCAATACACTTGCCTTTCACCAAAAAAAAGGTATGTGTTCTTTTACTTTGGGTAATCATGTTTATTTTCATGTGATATGACTGGGAGAACCCTGAGTTACTCCCCACTGACTGTGGCATTCATTTTTAATGAATGAACAGGTTGCAGGTTGGTGTTTGCACGAAATTTTGACGAGTGAGCTAGCGAGCGTTGTACTTACAACGATTCACCCTTAGCGTTGTAGTCTATCATAGTTTTTATTATCTTATTTGTGTATTTATCAAGGGATCGGGATCCCTTGTATTTATTTAAGTTACAGTTTGTATAAATGATTTATTAAACTAAGTTTTGGTTTTTATTATTCAGTGACATTCACGGTTTTGCTTCTAAATTTTTTAAAATCTCGTATTTCCGCTGCAAATCTATGTGTTTACTTTATTGCATTATCGTGGGGTCTCTTGTTGGAGTAGGTGTCCTCCACAATAGTGCGCCACATAATAAATCTTATTAAGGAATATAATTGGGATATTTATTGACTATATATATGATTAGTCAGTTGATTAATGTAAATCAATAACGGTTGGCTGACTAGAGTTTGACGTTA